>JBBPFJ010000103.1:239239-407774 GCA_037975025.1 Excoecaria agallocha | reverse complement strand
AATCGATGATGATGAATGGTTCCATAACTAGCATCAAAGAGCTCCTAATAGTGAAATGATCCTTCTAGTGCACTCCACTTCTCTTCACTCACCGCCAATGCCTAGATTGGAGAGGGAGGCAGCAAAAAGTTAAAACTATTAGGAATAGACTAGTTACATGCATCACATGCATAAGTAAATATTAAAATTTTTAACCAATATTACAGATCTTTCCATGAATATACAATATAAATGTAAATGAGAATAGAGAAAAATCACCTTTGATTGTTGTTGAAAAGTTGATTTTCCTTCTCACCGGATTGTCGCAAACCATAGTGTCCAAACTTGAACACCTCCAATTGTAATCCACACTAGAGAGGAATCAAATGAACCAAATCTGATTTCAATATAAGGATACTGAAATTCTCTTGATGCTAGCAAGGGGTGGCTGCTAAGGAAGGTGAAAAAGATAAAAAAAATGCAACTTAACCCTAATCACACTTATATTAGGATTTTATATGTAGGTTAAAAAATCCATTCCTGATAGGATTAGGCTACTAGAACTTATTAATTCATTTAGACCTAATTAAAATCCAATCTATGCCCTTTCATAAAAGACCTTGTGTATAGACCACTAAATGGACTCTTATGCATACATACTTAGATTTAGTTATCCAAATCAATTCCAAATTCAACCAAATTAAATGTGTGGGCTTCATAATACTTAGGAAATATATTTAATTTATTTTAGTCCAAAAATTAGGCCTATGAGGCCTTCTTTTTAGGTTATTCATGGAAGCCTTCCTCTAAAGGGCTTTTGCCCAGAATCCAATATTTTGAATCTCTAATTATTTCTCTAATGGATATATTAATATTATTTCAACCTTATAGCATTTATAGTCCAATAATATTTAACTATGAAATACAATATTTCAATTAGGTCCATTATAGTAGAACATTTACAAAAAGTTTTAGCTTTCCTGCATGTGTATAATTATTTTCTTATTTATTTTTCTTCTCCCAAAATAATATCAAATATTATTAGCCTTGCCATTTTAACCTTTTATCCTTACTTTGTATATGTGTGACCTATTAGGTTCCTATCTATGTTGGCAGTATAATATATAATTAAGTGTTTTGCTAAAATTGGGACTTTTCACCAAGAATCCAAATTGAACTATGACTTTTATGATTTAAACCATTTTTATCAGTCCCTAAATGATATTCATGATACATTATTATAAAAGTAATGAGCAGCCTCTAGATAGGCATATTGACCACCCAAATATTAGGGAAGTCAAGTGGTTTTGACTGTACCCTTCAATGGAATGTTTACCGTGCAATTACTCCTTTCACCATACTTATCTCATTTAGGTTTTGAATATGGACATAAACTCATATGAACCTAAATATGCATGTTCTATTAATTTGAATATGGATATAGATTTAATATCCATATAAGAATTTTCTTTACATGTCTCTAATGAACTTATTCTTCTAATAAGCATCCATATGTTAGCTTTGATCATCTCTTATGATCACTGTTATGATAACCGCTACTCGAGCCTTTCAAAAAGCATAACATGTGATAATCTATCGATATTAAAAATGTCATATCTTGTTAATACTATGACAAGAGATATTTAGATATTATTACATTTACATGTAATAGATATCTCATATCAAGAACTCTTTCATGATTGCATTTGCACTATATTTATAATATCAAGGACTTCATTTATTAATTTAAGAGAAACAAACATATGTATTTAGACATAGCATTAATAAATGAATATTGCATTCTCATAAATAAAATAAGTTTACATACATGAATACATCCCTTTCTACATAGGCTTCAGGGTATACTCTCTAACAATCTTCCACTTGCACTAGAGACAAACACTCATGTATCTTAAGCCCATATTATTTATATGGTGTTTGTGCTTATTATGGGAAAGTGCTTTAATGAGAAGATCCACCACATTATTATATGTAGGGATCATTTCTATCTTCATATCATTTCTAGCTATTATCTTTCTAATGAGATGGTAGTATTTGAGAACATCTTTGGATCGATGATGAGATCATGGTTCCTTTGCTTACGCAATGGCTCCATTATTGCCATAATATAATGGAATTTGGTCAACAATGTTAGGTACCAATCCAAGTTTAGATATTAACTTTTTGATCTATACTAATTCTTTTGCCACCTTGAAAGTAGTAATATACTTAGCTTTTATTATTGAATTAGTAATCATTTCTTATTTGGAAGTCTTCTAACTAAGTGTTCTTCCTTCCATTATGAACACAAAACTAGACTGTGACTTACGACTATCCTTATCTGATTGAAAGCTGGCATTAGTATACCTATTTACCTCTAAAATACCCTCTTCATATACCAAGAGTGCATCTTTAGTCCTTCTCAAGTATTTAAGGATATTCTTAACTGCTGGCCAGTGTTCCTCTCTAAAATTGCATTGGAATCAACACTTGACACTAAATGCAAATGCAACATCTAAATGTGTACATAATATAACATATATGATAAAACCAATTGCATATGCATATGGTGTTTTGTCCATATTCTCTCTATCTTCTAGTGTTTGTGGACATATAGACTTGGAAAGGTGTTTTCCATACACCATGGGTATAAACCTATTGTTAGAAAGATTCATATTGAACCTCTTTAATAAATTATCTATATATGTACATTGATAAAGACCTAGCAACCTATTGGATCTATCTCTATAAATCCTTATTCCCAAAATATAGGATGCTTCTCCAATGACTTTCATGGAGAATTGCTTGGATAGCCGTGTTTTTATTTACTAAAGAAAAGAGATGTCATTTTCTATGATCAATATGTCATTCATATAAAGTATTAGCAACACTATTTCACTTTCACTGACCCTTTTATATACATAACGTTCATCTTCATTCTGTGAGAAACCAAACTCTTTGATTGTCTTATTGAATCAAATGTTCCATCTCCTAAAGGCTTGCTTCAAACCATAGATGGATCTTTAGAGCTTGCATACCTTTTCACCATTCCCTAATGTGAACCCCTCAGGTTGTGTCATGTACACATCTTCGGTCATATTTCCATTTAGTAAAGCTATCTTCATATCCGTTTGCCAAATCTCATAATCATAATGAGCGGTAATAGCTAAAAGTATTCGTATAGACTTGAGCATTGCTACGGGAGAAAAGGTTTCATCAAAGTCAATTCCTTCTCTTTGACGATAACCTTTTTCCACTAAGCAAGCTTTATAGGTAACTACATTACCTTTCATGTCGATCTTCTTCTTGAAGACCCTTTTACACCCAATGGATTTTATCCTTTCACATGGTTGAGGTAAAGTCTACACTTTATTCTGATAAATGGAGTTCATTTCGAACTGTATAGCCTTAAGCCATAAATCATGTTTTGAACTATTTAGAACTTCTTTATAGCTTATAGGCTCATCATCGTTTGTGATAGTTAGGTTCCTATCTAGATCAATGTGAAATCCATATCTCACAGGATAACACGTATCCTAGTAGATCTTTTGGGATATTATGTATAATTTGTTTTAACTATAATCTCATCATTATGAGATTTAGTCTTGAGTTCAATTGGTTGATCTGCAATTATTTATGGGTCTTGAACTTCCCCAATTTAAATTTTACTTCTACTATCCTCTTATAGAATGAACTTTCTTTCTAAAAAGATAGCATACCTTGAAACAAAAACCTTTTATTCTAAGGGATGGTAGAAAAAAATATCCAAATGTTTCTTTTAGATATCCTATAATTAAGCATTTGTTAGACTTAACATCTAGTTTATCTAACATTGTCCTCTTCACATAAGCAGGATAGCCCTATACATTCATATAAAAAAAGTGTGGTTTTTTTATTATTCATATCTTATATGGAGTAACATCAAGCAACTTACTAGGAACTCTGCTTAACATATAAATAACAGTTTCTAGTGTATATCCCTAAAAAGATTTAGGTAAGTCTGCTCGGCTCATCACTGATCAAACCATATTTAATAGTATTCGATTTCTCCTTTCAAATACACTATTATGCTATGGTGCATATTACAGAGTCCACTGAGATATAATCCTATTATCTCTAAGATAATCTTGAAACTCTTAAATTAAGAATTCTCCACCTCGAACCGATCTAAGTGTCTTAATACTTTTACAAGTTGTTTCTCTACTTCATTTGTGAATTCATTGAACTTTTCAAATGCTTCAGATTTATATTTCATTTGAAAGATATATCCAAACCTAGAGTAATCATCTATGAAAGTAATGAAGTAGGAGTAACCTCTTCTGGCATGTGTAGTCATTGGACCACACACATCTGAATATATTTAGTCCAAAGTCTCTCTAGTTCATTTGCCTTTACCAGTAAAGGGAGCTTTAGTCATTTTTCCTAATAAATAAGATTCATATATATCAAATGATCCCAAATCACCAGACTTGTGCAATTTGGCCATGCATTTCTCATTTACATGGCCTAAACGACAATATAATAAATATGAGGTGTTTAGATTATCTTATTTTATTCTCTTGGTATCCATATTATGTACTTCTTTAATTAGATCAAGAACAAATATATTGTTCTCAATGATAGCTTTAGCATAATATATATTGTTCATAAAAATGGAACAACATTTGTCCTTAAAAGAAATGTCATAATCATTTAATAAACAACTAAAAGAAATAATACTCTTAGATAATACTGGAATAAAATAACAATTATTTAACTCCAATATTACTCCACTTGGAAGAGTCAAATGCTAAGTCCCCATAAATGTTGTATAGATGTTTTATCCAGTAGCTGATTGTAGACATATCTCTAACTTTCCAACTCTTCTGCTGCTTTTAAGCCCCTAAAGATCGTTACACAAATGAGATCTACATCCGATATCTAATACCTAAGAATGCTTCGAAGCAATAAAATAAGTATTAATTTTAATCATATGAATACCTAAAGTAAAAACATTAGCTTTCTTCTTCTTCTTAAGAGAATCTAGATAGCCTTTGCAATTACGCTTCCAGTAGCCATCTTTCCCACAGTGAAAGCAAGTCCCTTTGGCATTCTCTTTCTTGGTAGCCTTTTTCTTAGAAATCCCACCATACTTGGGCTATGCCTATTTCACATTCTTTTTCTTCTGCTTCTTAACTTTAGTAGAAGTGATAACTATGACTCTTTTTGGATCCATATTGAAGGATCCATTAACTATTTTAAGCATATTGATTAACTCAAGAATAGTTATTTGGATTTTATTCATGTTGAATTTAAGCATGAAAGGTCGAAAACTTAGAGCCAACGAGTACAAGATTATGTTTATGTATAGATTATTATCTATAACATACCTAAGCCTACTTAAATGCTTCATGTACTCATACATCTTTAATGCATGAGTAGTAGCCAAAGTGCCCTCGACCATTTTACAGTTAAATAGAGCTCGACCAATTTCATATTGCTTAGTTCTGGATTAAAAAGCAAAAGCTCCTCTAAATGCATAATGATGGTTCTAACATCCATCTTCCCATATTTCTTCTGAAGCTTTAAGAATATAGTACCCAGCATCATACATGCCGCTGCCTCACTATCCTCTATGTATTTATGATAAATGCCTTTGATCTCATCAGTGGCATTATCTGATGGAAGTGGTGATGGATCTTTATCCAAGACATAATGGATCTTTTTAGCCTTGAGAACAATTCTTACTTGCTTGATGCAGTTAGAATAATTGCTGCCAACCAGCTTGTTATCTAAGATTGATCGTAGATTTATGTTCGATGTGCTTATGATGATGACCTAGATGTAAAGAAAGAAAATATATGAGAGTATTTTATGTATATGTATGCATTAATTAGGTCTTTAATTAATCCATTTACTCCCACTATTTTGTTGCGAATTAATAGCCCTCACTATTTGATCCGAGAAAACTCGATGGTTTTCTTAGTGGGCTAATATCCAATTCTTGATATATAATTTGACTTTGACTGTGGTTAATAGGTCAAACTTCGTACCCTTGAAATGGAGGTATCTCTATACCAATTATGTCTCTATACAACTATTGGATCATTGGATTATCAACTCTTGATATGTGCATATCATATATGCATTCCCTAATTGTGCCTCTAAAACCATTAATCTTAACTATGGTCAAGGGCTAGCTAAGATGACCCATTTAATTAGATTTAAACATATTTAATATAATGTAAGCTTGATTGTGGTCAACAACCCATACTATAAAGAACTCTGGTTCTCCTCTAATTAATGGAAGGCTTATATACCTTAGTATTAATTTAAGGCATTTTGTTAATCAATTCTCATCATACATGGTTGGCATACATTGGTATGCACCTATATTTATCGCATAAATAGAAGAATACAAATATGTTCTAGTTATGAACTTTACTTTGTTGGCCTTCCCGAGCTAAAAAGGAGATCAAAAGGTCAAATCTAGGCAATATGCATGATTCAAACAAATATAGATAATTACATTATCTTTAATCTTGTTGGATCTCCATCTGGCCCATCTTGCTCCTTGTTTATGGTCTTCTTTTCTATTTATAAATCTAATCTAAGAAATCAATTACATATTATAATTTGAAAAGAAAATACAAACCAAAAATAGGTTGTTAGGACATGAAAATCCTTATTAGGCTAAAATATACAATATGCTCAATCACATTAGGCTTTGTCCATAACTATCCATCATGCCAATCATACACCCTTATATGTAACTATAATGCATAAAATTAAATCCTAATAATGGAATATTAATTTTGTTTCAACTCTTAAAACTTACTTTTGAGCTATTGTAATATTATGATCAAATTAGAAAACTTTTTCCATTTTGGAAACTTTCAATTTTAAAAATTTTTTTGCATGCATGTGTTATTGTATTAATTTTCAATCCAATTTATTATTAGTTGATTACTTAATTAATTAATCATATTAAATAATTAAATAATCAATTTTAAGCTTAAAATAATGGATAAGCCAAAACCTACATGTTAAACCCTAAAGTGTGTTCACACACAAATTAGTTTTATATGTTTTGGGTCATTTGGGATTTGGGAATGAGCCAAATGTATAAAAAGCCCACTCTAGACCTTATAAACCATTAATAAATTTAATTAGAGTCTATTATTTTAATTTAAATTAGCTCCTTGGATCCACCAAGTCATTTACTAATTTAAACCAAACTTATAAACTCAATTAAGCCCATTAAGTGGCTTTAATGAATTAAATTCAATCCAATTAATTCAAGGTCCATTTTAATTAATAAAATTAATTAAAAACACATTGATATATCAGATTTAAAAGATAAAAAATATTTCTAATCATTAACACACCAATAACACATGAAGAACACCAATTTATCAAACTTTTTTATTAAACTAGTTTTCATGCAAAACATGTTCGATTTCAATTTTATTTGATCCAATGGATTAATATAATATATTAAAAATATAAAATATCATCAGAATAATTTTAGAATGGACCAATTAAAAAATTATTTAGAACAACCCCTTGTTCTTATTGAAAAAGCTTTTCTACGCCTAGAGAATGATTCTTTGTTCATAAAACTTTTCTTTGCACATAAGAAATCATTTTTTCATCTATTTTATTTATTTAATCAAATAAATGCAGAAATTAATATTTATAATTCATGAATATCAAAATATAATATTTTAAATTTCATGAAATAAATAACTAAAAAATAAAAATATTTCGCAAAAATATTAAATTATAGATTTATAGTAAAACCGTGGCTTTGATACCATGTTGGGAATTAGATCGGTTACATGCATCATATGTATAAGAGAAAATTAAAATATTTACCTAATATTACAAATCTTTCCATGAATATACAATATAAATATCGATGAGAATGGAGAAAAATCACCTTTCATTATTATTGAACTATTGATTTTCCTTCTCACCGAATTATCGCAAATCACAGTGTCCAAACTTGAACACATACAATTGTAATCAACACTAAAAAGGAATCAAATGAACCAAATCTAATGGGAATATAGGAAGGCCAAAATTCCCTTGTTATTAGCAAGGGGTGGCGGCTAGGGAAGGAGAAAAAGATTAAAAAAAATGCAACTTAACCCTAATCCCACTTATGTTAGGATTTTATATGTAGGTTAAAAAATAAATTCCTAATGGGATTAGGCCATTTAAATTTTAGCTTTATTAATTCATTTGGGCCTAATTAAAATCCAATTTATGCCCTTTTATAAAGGATCCTGCTCATAGACTATAAAATGGACCTTTATGCACACACACTTGGATTTAATTATCCAAATCAATTCCAAATCCAGCCAAATTAAATATGTGGGTTACATACCACATATGAAATATATTTAATTTGTTTTATTCTAAAAATTAGGCCTCTAAGGCCTTTTGTTTAGGTTCTGTATGGAAGCCTTCCTCTAGAGGGCTTTTGCACCGAATCCAATATTCCGGACCTCTAATTTTTTCTCCAATGGACATATTAATATCATTTCAACCCTATAATATTTATTGTTTAATAATATTTAATTATGAAATACAATATTTCAATTAGGTCTATTACTGTAGAACATTTCCAAAAAGTTTTGCAAACCTTTTCTGCTTATGTATAATTAATTAAACTCTTTAATTAATTATTTTCTTATTTATTTTTCTTCTCCCAAAATTATATCAAATATTATTATCCTTGTAATTTTACCATTTTATCCTTATTCTATATATGTGTGACCTATTGGGTTCCTATCTATGTTGGTAGTATATTATGTAATTAAAAGTTCTACTCAAACTATTCCTCTTCACTAAGAATCCTAGTTAAACTATAACTCTTATGATTTAAATGCTTTTAAAGCATTTTATCAATCCCCAATTGATATTCATGATACACTGTTATACAAATCATGAACGGCCTCTAGCTAGGCATCATGATCACCCAAATATCATAAAAGTCAAGTGATTTTGACTGCACCCTTCCATAGAAGAGTTACCGTACAATTACTCCTTTCACCACACTCATCTCATTTAGGTTTTGAGTATAGATTTATGTCAACCCATATGAACCTTAATATGTATGTTCTATTAATTTAACAATTGTTCCCAAAATACCCCTTATGGATCCATATCCACTTTGGCTTCCTACTTTGGCTAGAGATTCTTTGAACAAGGTAATTATAGAATCATACGAGATAACTTTCCTTAATAAATTTGGGATGGTGAATCCTTTATTGATTACTCAACTACCTTCAAGTAGGTTATAATATACCCAACCTTCTAACTATGTTCACCCCAGGTTAGAGATAAGCAGCTTTGGAGTCAAAGTATATCACTTACTACTTAAGATAACTTTGGTGATCTCAAGTATAAGGATATTTGCACCACTGCATTAAAGAGATTTCTTATTGATATGGATTTAATATCCATATGAGGATTCTCTTGGCAGGTTTCTAATGAACTTGTTCTTCTAACAAACATCCACATGTTAGCTTTAATCATCTCCTATGATTACAGTTATGAGAACCATTGCTTAAACCATTCAAAAAGCATTACATGTGCTAGTTTATCCATATTTAACAATGTCCTATCTTGTTAATACTATAACTAGGGATATTTAGACATTATTACTTTTACATGCAATAGACATCTCACATCAAGAACTCTTTTATGATTGCCTTTGCATTGTGTTTATAATATAAAGGACTTCATTTATTAATTTAAGATAGACAAACATATGTATTTAAACATAAAATTAATAAATGAATGTTGCCTTCTCATAAATAAATTGAGCTTATATACATGAAATACATCCCTTTCTAAATGGGCTCTAGGGCGTACTCTCTAACAATCTCCCACTCATACTAGAGCCAATCACTTATGTATTTTAAGCCTATATTATTTATATGGTGATCGTATCTGTTCTAGAAAATTGCTTTAGTGAAATGATCCATCACATTATCATCTATAAGGACCCTTTCTATCTTCACATCATTTCTAGTTATTATCTCCCTAATAAAAGGGTAGCATCAGAGAACATGTTTGGATCACTGATGAGATCATGGTTTTTATGCTTGCACAATGGCTCTATTTTTGTAACAATATAAAGGAATTGGGTCAACGATGCTAGGTATAACTCCAAGTTCATATATGAACTTCTTGATCCATACTGCTTCTTTTGCTGCCTCAAAAATAATAATGTACTCAGCTTCTATTATTGAATCAACATTCATTTCTTATTTGTAACTCTTCCAACTAATTGATCCTTCTTCTATTATGAACATAAAACCAGACTGCGACTTATAATCATTCCTATCTAATTGAAAGCTAGCATCAGCATACTTGATTACCTCTAAATTACCCTCTTCATATACCAAAAATACATCCTTAGTCCTTCTTAAGTATTTAAGGATATTTTTGACTCCTGTCCAGTGTTCCTCTTCTAAATTAGATTGGAATCAACTGGTGATACTAAAAGCAAATGTTACATTGGGACATGTATATAACATAGCATACATGATAGAACCAATTGCAGATGCATATGGTATTCTATCTATGTTCTCTCTATCTTTTAGTGTTTATGGACACATAAATTTAAAAAAGTGTTTCCCATGCACCATTGATATAAACACTTTCTTAGAAAGATCCATATTGAACCTCTTTAATACTTTATCTATATATATACTTTGAGAAAGACCTAGCAACCTATTATATTTATCACTATAAACCTTTATTCCTAAAATATAGGATGCTTCTCTAAGGTTTTTCATAGAGAATTACTTGGATAGCCATATTTTTACTAACTGAAGAAGAGAGATGTCATTTGCCATGATCAATATGTCATCCACATAAAGTACTAAGAGACTATTACATTGCTATTAAACCTTTTGTATACACAAGGTTCATCCTTATTCTATGAGAAACCAAACTCTTTGATTGTCTCATTGAATTAGATGTTTCATAAATAGATCTTTAGAGCTTGCATACCTTTTTGCCATTCCCTGATAGGAACCCTTCAAGTTATTTTATTTACACATCCTTAGTCAGATTTCCATATAAGAAAGCTATCTTCACATCTATTTGCCAAATCTCATAATTATAATGAGCAACAATAACAAAAAGTATTCTTATAGACTTAAGCATCACTATGGGAGAAAAGGTTTCATCAAAGTCAATTCCTTCCCTTTGATGACAGCCTTTTGCTACTAAGCTAGCCTTATAGGTAACTACATTATCTTACATGTCGATATTCTTTTTGAAGACTCATTTGCACCCTATTTTATCCCTTCAAATGGTTGAGTTAAAGTCCATACTTTATTCTCATACATGGAGTCCATTTCAGACTACATAACCTTAAGCCACAAATCATGTTTTGAACTATTCAGAACATTTTAATAGCTTGTAGGCTCATCATCCTCTACTATAGTTACATTCCTATCTTAATCAATATGAAATCCATACCGTATGGGGATAGAACATATCCTAGTAGATCTTTTAGGATATTGTGTATAATTAGGTTCAACTATAATCTCATTATTATGAGATTCAATCTCGAGTTTAATCTATGGATCTACTTCTATTTATGGGTCTTAAATTTCACCAAGTTTAATTTTACTCCCACTATCCTCTCATAGAATGAACCCTCTTTCTAAAAAGATAGCGCACCTTGAAATATACACTTTTTGTTCTAAGGGATGGCAGAAAAAATATCCAAATGTTTCTTTTAGATATCCCATAAATAAGCATTTGTTAGACTTAACATCTAGTTTGTCTGACATTGTCCTTTTCACATAAGCAAGATAGGCCCATACCTTCATATGAGATAGTGTGGGTTTTTTTACTATTTCACATCTCATATAGAGTAAACAATAACTCCAGTTTTTGTATTTATTTTTAGTTTGGTTTTGTTTTCTTTTATATGTTTGATGTTTTGTTTTTGGTTAATTTCAATAACTTTTGACAAATTTAGCTAATTCTCTCTTTTATATACTTTTGGATAGCTTTTAATGGTGTCCTGTGATGAATTGTGAAATTTTCAAATACCTCACGATTATCAGGTTTTTGGTGATGACCGTGAGATAATGCAATTTAAAGGTGCCTCATGGTCAGCAGGAAAATGGTACAGATCGTAACCTATATCCAGAAACATACCTCATGATCGATAGAAAAATGGTGCTAACTATGACATAGTAATTTTTGAATCTAGAATCAAGATGAGTAGCATATCACAGTTAGTAGGAAAATGGTGCTGATTGTAACCCATATCGAGGCTATATAATGCAAATTGGCTTTTTGGCAGAAGAAGGGGGATTTTCTGATATAGTTTCTTTATCTTTCTTTTGTTCTTCAATTTTTATGGTTTTATTCATACTTCTTTAGATTAAATACTTAAATATAGATTAGATTCAAATTTTTAGAGTTTAGATTTCATGTTTTCTACTCAAACTCATATTTCCATTAGAGATTTGAAGCAAGAAGAGATTGGACCAGCTGGGTTTTCATCTTCAACATAAATTTCTAGGTTTTTCTTTTCTTCTCTTACTTTTTATCTTTAATGGATTGTTAGTAGTTAATTAGTTTCTTGGGGGTTCTTTGAATCCCTAATACCCATGTGAATACTGAACTTATTTGAATATATTTATAGATTGATGGTTTATTTTGCTAGTTCTTTATTGTTATTTCATGGGTTTTGATATTTTAATCATTTTATCTGATTGTGATGGATGAATTTATCATGTTCTTTAGATTGGATAATTGATTTAAATTTTTGAATTCCATGGATTTATCTATGCTCTATTTTTCTATCTTATTTTTTATAACTTTAAGATTGCTTCGGAATAGGACTCGATAGGTTGTAGGTTTTATGGTATTAAAATAAGAGTTTGGAGTAAAATAGATGGGATTTTAAGTTGTTTAGCTCTAGAATGGGGAAAGCAAATCAAACCTAGGATGTTAGACCCTATGTTGTTAAACCCGCGCATAGCCTAATCATAAGACTTGCACCTGAATGGGATGTTTCGTGATTAGAATAGCCTACTCCAGAATGGGATGTTTGGATATAATGGGTTATCCCAATTCAATCTATATAACTTAAGATTAATTAAATTCACATTTATGTATGGGGATAATGAGTGAACCTAAGCAATGATTTTAATTAATATTTTAGTCTTTAACTTTTTTAGTATTAGTTATTTATTTTATTTATTTAAATTATTTTGTATTTCACTTAACCATAGATATTTAGCATAACAACCCTTTATCCCTTGGGTTCTATATTCTAGAGTCTCAAATATATTCCCTATATTAATTATCGATTCAATATGCTTGCTGAGGTTATGTCATGTTTTTGGCACCGCTATCGGGGATAACGATGTTGCTTGTTTGATATCTCTTGTTGAGCATAGTCAGTGATTTTTTCTTTTTCTTTGTTTTTGATTTGGTGTTATTTTTATAGGAAGATTATGATGCACTTTCAATTGATGCATGGTTCTATCCAAGATGATGAAATGGTTCTTTTAAAAGTGCAAATTGAAAAGTTGAGGATAGAAATGCAAGAGCTGAAATACTTGCATCAATCAACCTTTAACAATTTACTCATCACTATCTTTTACAGATCCTGGTTATCAATGGATATCATAAGAGTCAAGTGCCTCCAAAACTTAAGTTCTCATTGATTTGCTTAAAAGCAAGGAGAAGCAATTGAGAGCTAAAAAAGAAGAATGGATGGCCATAATTAATTCTCAAGAGGAAAAAATCAAGAAACAAAAGAATTTATTGAAGACTCAAGAGCATATATTAAGAGATCAAGAATTAGGACTTAAAAGCTTGGAATCCAAGTTGGAATTCTTGAGTAAATATAGGGAGAATGGAGGCAATAATGATTGTGAGGAATTAATTCATGCATAATTATGGAGAAAGAAGAAATTAAGTGTGAGGTGCATAAATTAGATAAGGGACCAATCATTATCGAAGATAAGATCTTCATCTTGGAGAATGAGTTTAAATCTCTTACGAAGGATTATTCTCCGAAAGAGCAAGAATGGTTCAACTCTCAAGTGGAAACACTAAATTCAGTCTATTTAAAGAGTTTTTTTAAGGTTAGAAGAGATGGAGGAGTGTGTTTTTGAACAACCCGAGTTGGAGGGATACTTCATCGAAGACATAGTGTTGCCCACCTTCGTGAATTTTGATAGGTTTCTCCTATTGATGGAGGAAAATGAGGAGCAAAGTCCAAAGAGACCAACATTTGGTCATAAGCTCAGCTTTCTGATAGTAACAGGAGTCGAGCTAGGGACTCATTAAACCAGAACTATTTCTCTAACCCTACTCTTCAATAGTTTGTTTATTTTATTTACTGTTTTAATTTTTAAGTTTTTAGTTTTTGTTTTTGTTTTGCGAAATGTGTGGTGATTCATTTAAGCATTGTTGATTGCTTAAATAAGATTAAGATAGAATATGTCATTATGCATAAAAGTATGTATTAAAGTGTGTAAAAATTTGCAAAAATTATGATGCATACGGCAGGGACTGTTTGTCTTTGTTATATTTCCAATACTTTCAGCTATGCCTATCTTTCAAAAAGATTCATTTTTTGCACATTTTTACATTATATTCTAGTTCTTCCTTTTCTCATCTGTATGTTGATTTAAGCACCCACTTTCTTGAATATTTGCATCAATTTTTGCATGATGAGAATGAATCCACCTCATTTAGTTAATTTTGTGTTTTATTTATCTTTTTAATAGTTTATTGTAGGTTTGAATTATTGAATTTTAATAATGCTATATTTTTTTAGCTTTGTCTTTTATTTTTCTTTTAACATTGTTTTTAGCTTTATCTTTCAGTTTATGTTATTATTTTATCATTTTTCATTTACTTTATTTTTCAGTTTTGTTTTTAATTTTAGTATAGTTGTTATGTTTGGTTTTAGTTATTATTTATTATTGTTATTACTTACTTTTAGATCTTAAGTTTAGTTTTCCCTTACTATTTGTTCCCGTTGTGAATGAGTTTGAACTTATAGCTAGAAAAGCCTATTTAGAATAATTTGAATAGCAAGAGAGTAGTTAGTTGTTGAATGAATTTCTATTTATTGGTTAGTTTCAATTGAATCTTTACTAGTAAGTCTCTTGATAAATATGCACTTTAGGCCTATTTTTAAAAAATGAGAAAAACACTATATGAAGTTGATTGAGTAGGAATTCTGGAGTGCTAGAACCTTCTTCATCACCCTTTAAAGCAATAAAATGACTTAGAAAAAATTTGTTGATTGAATTCTAAAAAAGACTCTTGTCCTACCTTTATTAATTAATAGCCCTTGCTAGCCCTTTTGAGCTTAATTGAGCATGCTTAATGTGTGCTAATTTATAATTATTGATTACACTTGCATTTTTATCCTTGAAGCCAAAACAACCTTTATCTTACCTCTTTTAGAGCTAGCCATTTCTAGGAGTAGGGAAGATGAAATTTTATTGGATAATTTAAGTGAGAAAAGGGTTGACTTTAACTTATGAACAAATCTATCGAAAAGAATACAGTGCCAAGTTTGTGTTGGGAATTAATCAGTTACATACATCACATGTATAAGCGAAAATTAAAATTTTTAACCAATATATCTAATCTTACCATGAATTTAAAATATAAATATCAATGAGAACAAGAAAAATCACCTTTGATTTTTGCTGAACAGTTATTTTTCCTTCTCACCGAGTTATCGCAAACCACAGTGTCCAAAATAGAACACCTCCAATTGTAATCCACACTAGAGAATGATCAAATGAACCAAAAAAATGATGGAATCACAAGGTTGTCCGAATTCTCCTTGATACTGGCAAGGAGAGAGAGTGGCAGCTAGGGTTAGAGAATAATTTAAGAATTTCTTTTCTTATGAAACTCACTTAACCCTAAATCCCATCATCTTGGATTTTTATAGTTAGGTTAAAAATCCAACTTCATAATGGGATTGAGCTCTTTACAATTGCTGGAAAAATATTAATTGGGCTTTTGGAAATATAATTAATTTATTTGGGCTCAATTAAATCCATTTTAAGTCCTTTCTCAAAAGAATATCCCTTCATGCATTCACTTGGATTTAATCATCCAAATTAATTTTAAATCTATCCAAATTAAATATATAGGCTCCATAACACTTATGAAATACATTTAGTTTATTTTACTCCAAGAATTAGGCCTCTAAGGCCTTCTATTTGGTGTTGGCATATAACCCATCCTCTTATGGGTTTCTACGATAAAATCAAATCTCTGGGCCTCTTATATTTCTCTAATGGATCTATTAATTATTATATTAGCCTTATAACACTTATAGTCCAATAATAATTAATTATGAAATACAATATTTCAATTAGTTCTATTTTGCAAAATATTTCTAAAAAGTTATGTGAACATTTCTACTTCATTTCTGAATACTTTGAAATTTTCAAATGTTTCAGATTTATATTTCATTATATGGATATATCTAAACCTGGAGTAATCATATATTGAAATTAATAAAGTAGGAGTAAACTCCTCGGGCATGTGTAGTCATTGGACCACATACATTTGAATGTATTAAGTCTAAAGTCTCTCTAGCTCATTTTTCTTTACCCAGTAAAGGGAGTTTTAGTCATTTTTCCTAATAAACAAGATTCACATGTATCAAATGATTCATAATCAAATGATCCCAAATCACTAGACTTATGCAATTTGGCCATACATTTCTAATTTATATGGCCTAAATGACAATGTCATAAATATGAGATGTTTAGATTATCTTGTTTTATTATATTGGTATCCACATTATGTACTTCTTTAATTAGATCGAGAAAAAATATACCATTCTTAATTATAGATTTAGCATAAAATATATTGTTCTTAAAAATGGAACAACATTTGTCCTTTAAAAAAATGTCATAAGCATTTAATAAACAACTGAAAGAAATATTACTCTTAGATAATGTTGAAACATAATAACAATTATTTAACTCTAGTATTAATCCACTTAGAAGAGGTAAATGATAAGTTCCCACAACTATTGTAGAGATGTTTTATCCAATAGCGGACTATAGATATATCTTTGCCTTTTCAACTCTTCTGTTGCTTTTAAGCCCCTGTAGATCATTACATAAATGAGATCCACATCTAGTGTCTAATACCTATGATTGCTTTAAAGCAATAAATAACTATTAATTTCAAACATATGAATACCTGAAGTAGAAGCATCAGCTTTCTTCTTCTCCTTAAGAGAATCTAGATAGGCTTTACTGTTATGCTTCTAGTAGCCATCTTTCCCACAATTGAAGCAAGACCCTTTGGGATTCTCTTTTTTGGTAGCCTTTTTCTTAGAAATCCCACCATGTTTAGGCTGTGTTTTTGTCATCTTATTCTTCTTTTACTTTTTGCTTTTAGTAGAAGTGATAACCATAACTCTCTTTGAATCCATCTTTAAGGATGCATCAACTGTTTTGAGAATATTGATTAAATCAGGAATAGTTACTTTGATCTTGTTCATGTTGAAGTTAAGCACGAAAGGTGCAAAACTTGAAGCCAATTAGTACAAGATTAAGTCTATGTATAAACCATTATCCATAACATAGTTAAGCCTACTCAAATTCTTAATGTACCCATAAATCTTTAATGCAAGAGTAGCAACTGATGTGCCTTCCACCATTTTACAAATAAACGGAGCTTGAGCAATCTCATATTGTTCAATTCTAGCTTGAAAGCCATAAAGCTCCTCTAAATGAAAAACAATGGTTCTAGCATTCATCTTCTCATATTGCTTTTGAAGCTCTGAGGATATAGCACCCAACATCATACACGCCGCTGCCTTATTATCCTCATCAGTGGCATCATCTGATGAAAGTGGTGGTGGATCTTTATCCAAGATATAGTTGATCTTTGTAGCCTTGAGAATAATTCTCACTTGCTTGATCCAGTCAGAATAATTGCTGCCAACCAGCTTGTTATCCAAGATTGATCATAGGTTTATATTTGATTTGCTCATGATGATGACCTAGATTTGAAGAAAGCAAATATATGAGAGTATTTGATATATATGTATGCATTAATTAGTTCTTTAATTAATCCATTTACTCCCACTATTTTATTATGAATTAATAGCCCTCATTATTTGATCGGAGAAAAACTGATGATTTTCTTAGTGGGCCAATATTCAATCCTTGATATGTAATTTAACCTTAATTGTGGTCAACAAATCAAACTCTATACCCTTTGAAAGGTAGGTATCTTTATACGAATTGTGTCTTTATACAATTATTTGATCATTGGATTATTAACTCTTGATATGTATATATCATATATGCATTTCCCAATCTTACCTCTAGAACCATTAGCCTTGATTGTGGTCAATAAGCTAATAGGCTAGCAAAGATGACCTATTTAATTGGATTTGAACATATTCAATATCATGTAAGTTTGACAGTGGTTAACAACCCATACTATAAAGAACTCTGATTCTCCTCTAATTAATGAAAGGCTTATATAATCTTAGTATTAGTTTTAGGGATTATGTTAATTAAGTCTCATCAAACATGGTTGGCATACATTGATATGCGTCCTATATCTCTAGCATAAATATAAGCATACAAATATGGTATAGTTATGGACTTTACTACATTGACCTCTCTAAGCCAAAAGGGAGATCAAAAGGTTAAACCTAGGTAATATGCATGATTCAAACAAATATAGATAATTACATTATCTATAATCTTGTTAGATCTCCATTTGGCCCATCTTGCTCCTTGCTTGTGGTCTTCTTTTCTATTTTTGACTCTAATCTAAGTAATTTAATTACATATTACAATTTGAATAGAAAATACAAATCAAAAATAAGTGTCGGGACATGAAAGTCCTCACTAGGCTGAAACCTACAATATGCTCAATCATATTGTGTCCATAACTATCCATCATGCCAATCGTACACCCTTATATACAATTATAATGATTAAAATTAGAGCCTAATAATGGAATATTAACTTTGTTTCTTCTCTTAAAACTTACCTTTGAGCTATTATAATAGTGTGATGAAATAAGAAGACTGAAGTTACAAGCTAAAATCTTAGAACCCAAAAATATAGTACAATAATACATATTTTGTACTTTTTTCCCAAAATCTCGACATGAAACATTCCAAATATTTTTGTTAGCAAAATTTGGATATGTTACATTTTTTAAGCATATGGTCTAACCTTGCATTCAAGAAAGGATGAAAAAGAGAGAGATTGACATATAATAAATATATAGGACAAACCGTAAATTTTTCAAAATAATTTAAAGAACTTTTATGAAATTTGTGAGGATCCAAAACTTGAAAAGATGAATTTGGATTTCACTACAGACCAATCTAATAAAAAACTTTCATTTATAAATGCTAACCATATGTTATTTTATTTATATGGTAGTTTTTTTATTAGATAGGTTAAAAATTTGTAAATTTCATCAAACAATTATTTTCCCTTAAGAATATGAGTTTAGTTCAAAAAAAGAATAGAGAGAAAATGATACTTATATAGTTGTATAGCATTAAAAGATAATGTGATTCCAAGGTCCAATATAATTCTAAAGCTAAAGACAATCATATTCAGTGTACAAGAAGTAATTTTTTTTTATAATCTAAAGAATTTCATTTCAAACAACAAACATCAATGAGCCAAACGGCCATACAAAGAATAGATTTTTTTTATGAACTAAAAATTTTATTCAAACATAAAGAAACCAATTACAGGAAAATAATCAAAAGCATATCAAAACTAACAGTACTGAAGCAGCCTTAAGAAAAGGTCCATACATTAGATAAAAGAAAGCCCTAAACCAAAAGCAAATACAACTTAAGCAAAAATGAAAACAGGATGAGGACTAGAAAGTTTAGCTAGATATCGAAAACCAGATAAAAGAGAACCCCAAACCAAAAAAACCTAACACTAATAAAAGAGAGCCCCAAACCAAAACATTTAACACCAATGAGACACAATGATGGACGTTAATAGTAGTTGAGAAAGAAAACCAAAAATAACAACATTGCTACAATTCAAAGACCATAAGTCTACAAATATCCACAAACAGATAGTCCTATATAGGATCAAACAGTAGGGAATTGCCATATATTAAAGAGCTGAGACTTATCTCAAAATAAACTTGTATAAACAAAAATGGCACCGTTAGCCAACAAAATAGAGGAACAGAATTGTGATCTTTTGAACAAAAATTCACATTGCTTGCCAAAGCACTTGGCATCACAAATAACAAACCATGACAAATTAATCACAAAAATGGTGGCTTGATTCTCCTACTATTTCTTATTTCTATATTCATCTTCAGAATTCAATAGATATAAATGGCCTTTGATGAACCAAGTGGGGATATGCCTATACATAAAGCATTCATTGCCTTTAAACAATCAAAATTTAACTAAACTATATTTAATTTATGTTCTCAATATTTTAAAACTTATACCAATTAATTAACTTCAACAATTCTAATGAATGAAAGATAGAATAAAATGAAAAAAAATCCAGAAGTTAAAAATGCATAGGTACATATTTTAATTAGAAAATTAAAATGCCTTCTTTGTATAGTTAAAATTGCATTATGATTTGGTTTAAAAATTTTGGTAGATTCACTCTTATTAAAAGGTAAGTTAATCATCTGAAAGCCAAAAAATAGAAAAATATAATTCAATAAATTTTCATGATCAAATAATCAAAAGAGCAAAAAATAAAAACATTGCAAATTATCATGGTTGAGATTATTAAGAGAGAAACCTTACCTTAAAAAAGGATGAGATGAGCAATACAGAGCCAGAAAATTAGGAATCATGTAATTAAGAAGAAAAAGAGAGATACGATGGCCCTAAGCATGCAAAAGCAAATACTATGGATATCATATTGGTCAAGCGACGGAGACGATGGTCATAAGTATGCTAGGAGCGAAGAGGTACTGAGTCACAATAAGAGGCTAAGAGATAGTAAAATGAAAGAGAAAGGGGACAAAGGGTTATATGGTATTGGTTTACATTTATATATATTAAATATTAACAAATGATTATGACAAAAGAACCCTAATTTAGCATACACTCTCACAGAAATAAGCACAGATATAGAGGATGGTGAAAGAGATAGAAAAAAATACCTCACCCAATACCTATAGATGACGAAGGAGAAAGAAAAAATAGGGTAATTTTTAGGTTTAGGTGAATGAATACAGATTATAACATAACCCCCCCCCTCTATTTTACATTTATTTTTTATTTTAGGTATCATTTAATTGACACCTAAAAATTTTGCTAATAAGAGGGATTAAGGACCAAACGTTTCAAGAATCAAGAATTAATTTAAATCTTTTCCTTACTAAAATTGGAAAATTGGGAATTAGGGAAAAGATATAAAATCAGTCTTTATTAGTATACTTTTAAAGGCCGAAAATTTGACTGGTTAATAATACATGGTCCTTAATAACCCTTTTACTTATAGTGGATCATGTCCATCCCCTTCAGCTTTTGTACCTGAAAGTATGGGACCTAGGCCAAATCCCTATCAAGTCTCAGGCACTATAAGCAATCTATATTGGCCTTTACATCCCTCTATAGACTCCACCATACTCATCATGATCATTTCCTATAAGTCTATATGAATACTCTCTAGGACAAAATGGCCAAAGTCCTCCTTTCATACCCTAAGAAAGATTAATAACCTCGTAATAACCCCTCCTACACATACCCTGGCGTAGTGCCTACCATGGTCAGCATTGTGATGATCTCATAGGTGATGTCTATATGATGACCCTCCTGTATCCCTAACAAATTAGTAATGTCTGCAAAATTATCATTACTTGGATTCCCCGTGCATCCCAGGTATGAGGTAGATATGACTCTTTAGAGGAACCTATAAATTTGAAAAGCCAACATCATGCTCTTTGCTTTATCTAAGTTGTAGACAACCTCTAAAAATGTTTTAACCTTTCATTTACCCTTCTCCATGAGTTTGGACTGTGTGACTGTACCTAACCTATTTAGAAGCCCTAGGGCCTCTAAAAATTAGGACCTCATGATGCTGTGATGAATGCCTAGGGCCTAGAACTGGATGATTCCCTTATGCATTTTTTAACACTGGTATCTCCCATATTGTAGAGTAGTGAGGACCTTTTTGGTCACATATATATAAGTTCAAAAAGCTAGGGCGAAGAAGTCTATCCAGCATGCCTTACTAGAGTCTATCAACCTCTTGTAACAATCTAAAATCCTTGAGAAACTATTTGGATATGAATCTACGCACCCTATACTGAACTTGGCTGAGTGTTTGATATCTTGCAACCTGCTCAAACATCATACAGGCTGGTATTAGCTAGAATAGATAGGGGTATGCTATCTTACAAGGCATCTTGTAAAAAGTATTATATGTTAGCTTGAAGTTAACTTGAGTCGTAAGTAAATCAAAATGTCAAATTATATTGAACTAAGTGTTTATAGTTGATCTACACTTGGCATACAATATATGTTACATGCCTTACGAGAATTTAAAAAATTGGGTAGCATTCTAGCTAGGAATGTGACTGCCTCCTGCATAAGAAAGGATTTAATAAGCAACATATAAGCTATCAACACAATTATTAACATCTCAACATTTGTCATTTTTTTGAGAAAGATGAAATTTTGACAACATTTCGGCTAGGAATTGTATTGCCTCTTACACAAAAAATGCATTTAAAATAACACAATAAGCCATAGGCCATTATGGCCACCAAATGACAAATTGAGATAATACACATTTAATGAGAAATTTCATAAAATTTGGATAGCATTTCGGCTAGGAATGAGACTACCTCCTACATAAAAATGCATTTAAAATAACACAATAAGCCACAAGCCATCATCATCAGTAAATAATACAAACTCAAGGTATTTACACTTGCTGCAATTGCACATATGATATATATAAAAATACCTCTAGAGATGATTGTCTAAAAAGAGGAAATTATGGATTTACATACTCATACATAAGGTATTTTTATTGTGTATAGTATCATGCAAAGAAAGTTTGGCAATTACATTATATTACTTAAACTACAATGCAGTGTTGACTTTTAAACCAAAAAATGAAAATAATAACAAATATAGATAAAACGATGAGTGCTCGTATCAATCATGCCTAAAACTAAAATTTTACAACCTAACTTATATTCTAATTTAGGAGAAAAAATAAAAATGAAGAAAAATGATAAAGGAATTACATTACACTTACTTGTGGAAGATAAAGAAAAAAGTAGAAATAATAGAAAAATGATGCTTCTTAAAGTTTTCTCACTCCCAGGAGCTTACCAGTACGAACGGCTTGAAAATGGATGTCAGACGAGAGAGAAAAACTTGATAAAGCAAAAGAGAGCTTTGGAAATCGAAAGTTTTGGAGTTTTGGCCATAAGTATGGGATTGGTCTTTCGAATGTTCTCTTTAGCATTCTTAAGCATCTCATGAACCTTGGTGACTATCTTGTTCATTGCATGCATGTTATAATTCATAACAAATGGATCATAATCATCAGTCAATAAACCTAAGATCAAGTCAGTGGCCAATTCCTTCAGGACTTGTACCTCAAGCTTCTCAAGAGTATTAAGATACCCTTTCATCTTGAGTACATGGGTACTAACAGAAGTACCCTCAGCCATCTTACAAGAAATTAAAGCCTCTGTTGTCACGAACCTTTTGTGACGAGCTTGCTCTTGGAACATCTCTTTGAGGTGCATCATGATCACATAAGCCTTTTGGTCCATGAATTGCTTTTGCAAGTCAGGCACCATAGTGGCCAGCATTAAATAGGTCACATCATTGGAGTCGCTCTTCTTGGTCTCAAAAGTTTCCTTTTGAACCATAGAGACATTCCTACCAAGTTCTTCAAGCAAGGGTGCATCCAAAACATACGACTTTTTCTCTTGCTTAAGAACTATTCTTAAGTTTCGAAACCAGTTTATGAAATTGGTGCCATTCAGTTTGTCCTTTTCCAAGACCGATCATAGTGAAAAGTTATTGTTTGAAAAAGCCATTTTCAATCTACAATAAAACTTAGCATGATTAAATGAGGTCTTATTTATAATCCCACAAACCGAATTAATATCCCTTTAAATAATTCGTGTTAGTGATTTAATGTGGGCCAAGATCCACTTTTCATAACAACTTATTAGTCAAGCTGAGCTTGTACACCTAACAAGTTAAGTTACTTAGGTAGGAAAACTCTAATTATGTCTCGTACATGACTCTTGGATCAAATGGGATAATCATCTTAAGATGTTATATCACAAACCCATTTATTAGTTGCCTAGGTCTGGGCATCCCTTTCCATGTTAAGTCCAATCTACATTCACAACCCATGCCTCACAAAGATAATCAAGTGCATCTAGAACTCCTAGTCTACGTGATCGATGATCGATGCCTTGACATGTTTCGAATTAGGAAGACAACTTTGTGACTTACTATTTTAGGGATTCATTTTATTACGGCTTACATGGCATACGCTTTGTCATCCATTCATAGCATGCATATATATATATAATTGCATAAAGTAAAGCGTTACAAACATGGGCCCAAAAACCTACAATTAAGATTCTATACTATTACATAAGAATCTTCGAGTTGGGCTTCCCCTCTCCGGTGGGCTTCATCTTGATTTACAAAGTCTTCAAATAAATTCTATTCTAAGAAATAAATGAAACTTTTACAATAATACATAATGGCTCGCAGGCCATATTTAATTACAAAAACCCAGGGCCCATGAATGCACCATGCATATCCATTCATCACACCAAACAAGTAAATAAATATACATAACATTCATGGATCAAATAAAGTCCGATTTTAATTAATTTAGCCAAGCCCATTAATGGAAATTGTGTACTTGAACTTTTAAGAGGTGACCCCATGATAGGCCTGGGTCAAAGCACAATGGACTAAATTCTCTTATTGAATAAGTTCTCTTAAAAGCCCAAAACACAAACTAGTTAGATTTGTGCCATAAATCAACTCTAGTGTAATTTCCAATTTTTGCCATTTTTATTTTATGTCATACAGCCCATAAATATTAAAAATACATATAATATGTTCTAACATGAATTAAAACATAAAATCATGAAGAACATATATCATACACGGCATTCATACAAAAACAAACAAACAACAATGAAACTAGTTGTTTAATGCTTATATGATACCACAAAAATGCATAAACACTTAAATCAATTTTATGAGTCATTTAATAATTTAAATAATGTCATAAATATTGAGTTAATGTGCTGTACTGATCTGATCTAAATGTGTCTTTTCCATTTTAATCAAAACAAAACAAACAATGTCGATTAAACATGCAACAAACACAAACTAGTCATAGTTTTAAGTGATTTTAAAAATAATCAATTATATTGTCATGGACCAGAATTAAAATAAAATTTAAAATATGTCTATACATGATATTTAATCTTTAAAAATCACTTAGATACATGCCAAAATCGTTTTTACATTTAATTTTGAAAACTAGTTGTTAAACAAACACTTATTAAGTCAACTAACACCTAGTTTCAAGATTAACATGTACCATCAGGTATTTATAATTAAATCCGACTATGAACAGCTCTAAGAATATATTAGGACATTATATTAAAATGTCATAATAATTATAATACCTATCTAATCATTTAAAATCGTTTTTATACCAAAACAATGCAAAAATCTCAAAACAAAAAATTTCTGCATTGCATGTTTTTAGACGAACGATTTTTGATTAATTATTTCATGCATCTAAAGCACTAAAATAAGCATGTTTAGGCTCTGATACCACTGATGAATTATGACATGGCATATATATGATGATCACATAGTGGAAAAATAATAAAATAGATCATACATACCATGCAATCCATAAACAAGAATCAAAAACATGCAATTTTAGGGTTTCAAAACTTACAACTTTAGATGCACTTCAAGACTTGATTTTGATGATGACCAGCAATTAGGATGAAATTATCAGCCTTAGATCTTGATCACCAATGCCAAAAGGAATAGCCTTTGTGCCACTTCTCTCTATTCTCACACACACACATGCAAGCAATGCTCAAAACTGAGAGTGCAAGCTCTATGTATGTATATTCGAGAATGGGTATTGAACTAAAGACACAAGACCTAATCTTGTTCTTCCTAAATTTCACCAATGGCTGCCCAAAAACCAAGAGAAGAAGGAAGAGTCCTTTCCCCTTGAGAGTGGCAACTTAGAGAGAGAAAAAACCTAACTTAGAGAATTTATTTCATTAATTTATACCACTAGGTTTAGGAAATCTTAAAGATGCCAAAATCCCCTTTAATTAGGTAATATATTCAGCCTCCATCACTTCCTAATTAAGTGATTCAATTTAATTTAAATTGCTTTTAGTTTTTAAATTCAAATTAATTTAAATGACATAAGACATTTAATCAAAAACTACCACTTAATTAGGAATTAAGCATGTGCCGAAATTCACATTATTTTTATCTTAGAATTTTGGTCACTTTATCTCCTATTTAATTTTTTTAATTTGATTCAAATGCTTTTAGGCTTTAATACTCAATTAACTTAATTAATATAAGATAATTAATTAATTAAAATTAAACCTTGTGGGCTGAATCTCTCTCTCTAATGGACCAAGGTCCATTTAGCAATTTTAATACCCATTACATACATTAATTTGACTTTAATTAAAAGCCCAAATTAATGCCCAATACTTTAATTACATGTTTTAAGCCTCATGCTTTGTGTGCGATCCTATAGGTCCATTTAATATTGGCAATGAATTAATAAATTAATTCGAAGGCTATATATACTCTCTAGCAAGATATTATAGCATTCCAAATTAAATGAAAATGCAAGTGGCATTTAGTGACCTAATGCAATTTTGCATTGTCCCTTACACTCACTTGAAACAATTGAGACTTCATTCTAAATATCCTTAGTTAGTCATTGTTATGGGAATAACAAATGAATTAAGACTAGTATGCTCTCTTTGATAAGTTAGTTATGTTTTACGGATCATAAGGACTAAAGTGTCAATCAAAGATCATAGATAAATGTTTAGAACATAGTATCTAGATTTGATCCCTTCATGAGAACACTACATGGTATAAGTCATAAGTGTTTCTTATGTGCAAGTTTTGCATCGGAGTTCTTAGACTTAAAATCTCTATAAAACTCTTTATGAATTACTGTGTACTTTGACATGCACCTAACATACTCATAACAGGGTGACAATTATGGGTATGATTGGGTATACACTAATTCATGAGATAAGAGAGAAAATATCATAGGCCACTTGATTAGTGAACTGAGAAGTGTATGGCAATACAAAGATGAAATAATGAGTAATCATTATTTATCTGAGAGTTCAATGTCACTAGAATATCAAGAAGGGAATTAGTATATAAGGATGACTAGTTCCATGCCTTATATTAATTCTGATATTTATAGGTAAGGGACTATGTAAAATTGCATTAGGTAACTAAATGCCATTTGCACTTTCATTTAATTTGGAATGCTATAATATCTTGCTAGAGAATATATATAGCCTTTGGATTATTTATTAATTCATTGCCAATATTAAATGGACCTATAGGATCGCACACAAAAAATTGGGCTTAAAATATTTAAGATAAAGTATTGGACATTAATTTGGGCTTTTATTTAAAGTCAAATTAATGTGGATAATGGGTATTAAAATTGCTAAATGGACTTTGGTCCATGAGAGAGGCAAAATTGGCATGTCTAGGATAAAATCAATTAATTAATTATCTTTGAATAATTAAGGTAATTGAGTTTAAATCCTAAATAGTATTTGAATCAATTAGCAACACTTAAAAGAGAGGTATTGTGGCCGAAATTCAAGCTAGGATTACTAGTTGAATTTAGCAAGTAATAAACCCTAAATAAGTGAATCATTTTGATTAAATGTCTTATGCCATTTTAAATTAATTTGAATTTAAAATACTAAAGGAATTTGAATTAATTTAAATCACTTAATTAGGAAGTGATGGAGGCTGAAAATAATACCTAAAACCTAGGGGATTTCAGCCACCACAAGATTTCCTAAACATCTGATATAAATTGATTAATTTTATTTGACATAGTAAGGTTTTTCTCTCTCATTGTCTCCACTCTCAAGGGGAAAGGATTTTTCCTTCTTCTCTTGGATTTTTGGCAGCCATTTGTGAACCCTAGAAAGAACAAGATCAGATCTTGTGTCTTTATTTTAATGCCCATTGCCAAATACAAAGATATTAGAGCTAGCACTCTAGCTTTAAGCCATCTTTGCAAGTGTGTGTGTGAGCATAGAGAGGTGTGGTGTTAAGGCAGTATCTTTGGCATTGGGTATCAAGATCAGAGATATATAAGTCCAACTTATATATTGGTCTTTGCAAAATCAAGTTTTGAAGTGCATTCAATCATGTAAGTTTGTTTAAAACCCTAAAATTGCATGTTTCAATTCTATATTCACTATAAGAAAATTTGGAAATAGCAACGAAAATTAGCAATCGAATTTGGTGCATTTCTGTTGGTAATCAAAATTAGCAACCGAAAATAGCAACGGAAAATTCGGTTGCAATTTTGGCAGTTGGTATTTTTAGCAACCGAATTTTTTCCATTGGAAATTTAGCAACGAAAATGTGTTCGGTTGCTAAAAATACCAACTGAATTTTTTCCGTTTCTAATTTAGAAACAGAAATATATTCGGTTTCTAAAAATACAAATCGAAT
Organism: Excoecaria agallocha; assembly: GCA_037975025.1. Lineage (NCBI taxonomy): Eukaryota > Viridiplantae > Streptophyta > Magnoliopsida > Malpighiales > Euphorbiaceae > Excoecaria > Excoecaria agallocha. The sequence continues at coordinate 379,000 of JBBPFJ010000103.1, read as the reverse complement.
TTTCGTTGCTATTTTCGGTTGCTAATTTTTATTAGTAACGGAATTTAAATTTTGTTGCTATATCTAACCAATATATATTTTGGTTAACTGGTCAACATTACCAATGGAATTTAATATCCATTGCTATATTTAGCAATTGAATTCATTTTTCGTTGCTATATTTACCAACGGAATATTAATTTGGTTGCTAAAAATAGCAACGAAATTTCTCTTTGGTTGCTATATATAACATAAGAAATTGTAAAATTATACTAGTTTTATTAGCTTGGCATAATGTTTTAGTTAAATCAAATTTTTTATTTATAAATAAATATAATCCAAATCCATTATGAAGTTAAAAAGAAAATATTGTTATTGATAATATAATATTAAAATTGTAATGCACAAAAATTAAAATCCTAAAAATATATTATATTACTGTAAAGTAAAAATTTATAAAAACCATAACAAAAATAGCATAAAATCAATATCAATAACAATCTAAAAATACAAGTCTAAGCTATGTAGTTGGTGGAGCTGAAGGAGAATGATTTGACTGCTGAGCACCCTTGGTTTCCAAATCTTCTACTCGATTCTTTAGTTGCGTTACAGTATCCATCAACATGGTGAGTGCGGTCTTTAGCTAAATGAGTTTCTTATAAGATTCGCATCGCTTACTACAAGCAGCTATAGATGATGTAGAGGAATTCGAATGTGAAGTGTTTGCTATTAAACCTAAACCAAAAATCCTTCCATGGTTATTCTTACCACCAACTACTTCAAGAAAAATCTAACTCTCATCAACACTTTCAGAGCTCTACTGCTGTTGAATGAGAGTCTCTTGTATTTGCTCTTATCATTACAATAATTAAAATTAATTAGCTATATTTTTATAAAATAATTAATATTGATGTATAAATTTAACATACATTGAGTTGTCTGCAATGGGTATTGACGAATGTCTGACCATCATGCTTTTTTATGTGAGTGTGTCATATCAAATTAGTTCTCCAATATGGCAAATCCCAAAATATACTTCGTTTTCTCCAACCGAAGTTTTGACTTATGTTACTATAAACCTCTTCACTTTTAAGTTCTGTAACTTTTAGTAACCCTAACTGATCAATCTCCCGTAATATATCATCACCAGATTTATTAAGGGGAGGAGGTGTTTGTACAATCCTTTTCTTAATGAATTTTTATTTATTGCATCTAAATGAATGATCTAGAGGAAGAAATTTTCTATGATTTTCAAACCATGATGTTTTGCCCCTGTTAGGAAGATGAAATGCATCAGAATCATTGCCACAGTAAGGGCAAGCCAATTTTCCTTCTATGCTCTATCCAGACAACATAACATATGCAGGAAAATCATTAATAGTCCACATCAAAGCTGCTTTCATCTTAAAATTTTGTTTAAGAGACATATCATATGTTTCAACCCCGAATTCCTAGAGATGATTCAATTCAGATATCAATGGTTGCAAAAATACATCAATTTTATGCTTTGGATTTTTAGGCCCTAGTACAATGACTGTCAAGAACATGTATGCCTTGTCCATACACATCCATGGCGATAAATTATATGGAGTAATTATGACTGGCCATGATGAATATTGTTGGCCCCATTGACCAAAAGGTTGAAAGCCATCTGTCGATAATCCCAACCTGACATTTCGACTTTCTACTGCAAACTCAGTATGTGTGTCATTGAAATGTTTCCATGCTAGCCCATCCGATGGATGGGTCATACTTCCATCATTTTGTTCATGTTCATCATGCCATCTCATGTGGTCTGCAGTAACATTAGAGGCATACAGTCTTTGAAGTCTTAGAGTTAGCGGAAAATAATACATCTACTTCCAAGGAAATAATTTTTGCTTTCTAGTACGCATTCTTGGTTTGAACCTAGGTTGGCTACAGTATTTTCACTCTTCTAATTCCACATCTTCTCCCCAAAACAACATACATCCCAACCTGTAACAATCTATTCGTTCAACGGGCAAACCAAGACCCCGAATAAGCTTATTTATTTCATAAAAATTCTCAACCATTTTAGATTAGGAGGCAATGAATCATTGTACCATGTAAGAATTTTATCTAAACTTTGTTCAGAAATATGACCTTCAGACTTTATGTTCAATATTTGGGCAATGGCAGACAGTTGAGTCATTTTCTCATAGTTTGGCCATAATTCTTGATCAGCTGACTCTAGTAAGTCAAAAAGTCTTTTTACATATGGGTTTGGTTTCTCTTCACTATTCTGCATATTTTCTTCAAAGGAATAACCAGCTGCATCATAAACCATTTATGCATAAATATTTTCATTTACATCCACATTATTTGGTCGAATACCAGCTCCCCTGCAAATCCTTCTATATTTACTAGTGATAATGCTTGATTACCCCTAGAGGTACTACAAATTATTGACTCCCCATGCCGTGTCTATTGAAAATAATTTGGAACAAACCCTTTTTTTAACAAATGTAGATGCACTTCATCAATAAGGAGGAAACAAATATGTTTGCACTTTTTACATGGACATCTAATTTTTGGACCATCCATATATGCAGGCTGCAAACTTACATATTCAATGAATGATTGAACTCCCTCGGCAAACTCAATATTAATGAGACCATCTGGCATTAATCGCCTATACATCCAAGATCTATCAACATTACTCATGTTTGCATAACTGTTATTCAAACAAGGTATTTTTCATAATTAGATTTATGGGTTAAATAAATAGGAAAGGTTTATCAATGTTTGCAATTATAACTTAACAAAACAAATCACAATTTTCAGCAAACCCAAATATGCAATTATATATTTGGATCCTACTCCTAACATAGGAACAAAACAATTCAGAATTACCATGAAAAAAGCATGATGACATAAAATTAACATGGTATAAGAGTACTTACACTACAACATTGTTGTATACAACTCCACCTTTCAATAAGCTTAATCTCTCAGGATTGTAACCAATGGTGTGATCATCAACTACCTACCACATTTAGAGACTTTAAAAAAGATCTAACATTTAGTCATTCACAGAGGTGAGTTGGAAATTCAACCAGTAGTGTTAATGAATGACTCAGAATATAGGAAAACTGAACACAGAGACAACTTATCAAGGGAGTTGCCACATGTTTAGAGAGAAGAGAGAGAGAGAGTCGATAGATGAAAAAAATAAAGAAAAGCTTCTTAAGCATGTACTGAAAAGTTTCTTAAATACATCTCCAGAGCTATATAATTGAAGATAAAACAATATATGAGCATATCATTCAATATTGACCTTGTCTGCAGTCGCATACACAGAACAATCTAGACCACACTTGTTGAGTTGCTCTTGCCTACCAAAGCAAACAAATTTATGGTTATTGAAGAATGAGTTTTCATTTTTGGTGCATTAGCGGGAAGAATTCAGAGCAGTTGACATTACAAACTGACTTTGTAATGCTAATAGAATAATGACATTTTAAAATTCAAACACAAGGTAAATAGAGCTTGTCTTGTAAAGAATAATCCAGGATTCAAGTCAAACCATAATTTTTTCATAGCAATAACAATTATGAAATACAATAATATTAAAAACTAAACATGACATATAATAAATCCATAACGCATTTGTAACATTCCAGTAAAACAGCATGAACCTAGAGAGAATAAATAAGGAATATTCTAAAAAATGAGGCAATCAGCTTTTTATCTATTTGTAGAACAGTGCACAGTTAAATATCCACAAACAATATTTGGCCTCATAAATCTAAAGTTTTATTTGTATGAAAGTAAATCTCAAAATAACTTTCCATAAAAATACATATCAACCACAAAGACGAGCAAAAGGCCCAGATAAATTTGAAGACTAGCTATAGAAAATTATGTAACTAAAATGGAAACATATGCATAAGCTGATAAACTGCATTTAGCAAGAAATTGTACTAAAAAAAGGTAGGTCATATTAGTAACTCTGCATCAGATGTGATAAATTCAAGGTGTGATGAGCATTAACAACTTCTTATAATTAATCAACTAGCAGATTCAAGTAACAGCTAAAAGAAAATTTTGTAGAGTTGGGGATTTTACCTAATTTGGTTTAAACCTTAGCACATATATCTCCTTCAACAACCTGCCAATTATTTAAACACAAATTACTTGGGTTTGCTAATCGAGTAACAAATTAATCAAGATCAGTGCTAAGAGTTCTATAAAACCACCAAATATATGCACTAGGAAGACCGCTTCCAAATTAAACTACAAACTAAATACTCAAGGGAGAGGTAAGACTATCCAAACAAGAGATGGGAAATGCAGATAAGGCACAATTTAGTTCATCACAGAAGTTCAATATCCTAACTATAATCACACTCGCCAATTTGATAATTTATGATTTTGAAACCAACCACTTTACACTATAGCCATAACCAAATAGAAAATAAAAATAGTAATGAGAAAACGAATTGCATAACTGCCAGAAATCATTCACTGCACGGATCTAGTGACACAAAAAATGGATCTACAGTTAAAATAAAAAGACATCTCATAAACTTACTTCCATGAATAAAGATTAGCAAAATTAAAAGAAGGATTAGGAAACAAACTTACTTAGAGAACATAGGAAATTGATTAAAAAATAATGGCAGAAAGCAGAGTTCCTTATTCGGCAAAGTAATGTAGCGAAAAAAGAAACTAGCTTAGAATGATATTGTTTTCAGCTATGTTTTTCTTCTTTCAATCCTTAAAATAAAGAACAGGTTAACCATCCTATTCAAGCTGTAAATAATTCCCAAAAAAAAAGCAAAATGAAGAAATAGTAAGGCATTTTTAGTTTAATAATTCAACATGCAAATGCAAAACTGTCTAAGAAACAAACAAGAAAAACATATATCAGATTGAATATTATCCAATTTTTTTTCTTCTCAAAGTAGAATACTAAATCTGAAGCTGAGAACACCAAGGAAACCATATGAGAACCACAAATTAGGAAAGGAAAAACAAAAACAAGTATAATGCACTCAATAAAAATCAATGAGTTGCAAATAATCTTTCATTTTCTCAGCAACCAAATAGAAAATTTCAAAAACTAATTCTGGCGCCAGGATTATACATATCACTTCAAGGTTAAGCAATAGTAAAAAAAAGTTGGGCACAGAGAAACGTAGAAAAACCCATTCAATCAATCAAGAGTAGAGTTGATGATTGGGTTGATGCATTCTTATAAAAAAGCCAAACATATAAAGAAAAATGAAAGAAAATGAAATTTAGAGTAACAAAAAACACTTTTTAAAAGATTTTAGTAGACAGATTAAAGAGAAAACAACCTGTGGAGTAGGTTTAGAAAGAAGGAAAGTTTCTTTCAAGTTTTCTCAAATCTAAACCAGAATTACCAACCCATAAAGTGAAAAAATTACCAAAACAATGAACAAAAATCAACTTAACTCCTCAACCATCATGCCAGAAAGATGACCAAAGACCAGTAAGAATAGACTAACCAGATGATGACTAAAGACCAAATGACCAGCAGACGCCCGTGAGGAACTGCGGTGAGGATGAGTTGTGCCTTCGATTTCTTTGTTAGAAAGAGAGAGAGAGAGGGTAGCTATGTCTATGAGGTAAGAGAAGAGGCAAATGTGTAGGCTTAGGGTTTTTCCATTTTATAGTTCTAACAAACATGAAAAATACTTAAATGCCCCTAATTTACCAATGGAATGTAGTTTTCATTGCTATTTTTGCTACCAAAAATAAATTCGGTTGCTATTTTAGCAACCAAATATAAATTTGGTTGCTATTTTTCATTGAAAATGAAAATTAGCAACAGAATTCTATTTTGGTTGCTATTTAGCGACGAAATTATTTTTCGGTTGCTAAAAATAAATTTCATTGCTATTTAGCAATCGAATTGTCTTCTGTTGATAAAATAGCAACAGAAACTACATTGCGTTGCTAAATTAGCAACCAAAATCATATTCCATTGCTATTTTTTGTCCCAAATTTTATCCGCCATTTGTTGCCACCTTAATTAGCAACGGAATACTAATTCCGTTGCTAATTTTTGTTGCTAAATTATGGCGCCAAAAATTTCCTCCACTTTTAGCAACGAAAGACAACCAAATATTTTTCTATTGCTAAATCTATAAAGTTTAACCAACTTTAGCAACAAAAATTATTTTTCGTTGCTAAATAGCAACGAAATTTTTTTTTCATTGCTAATTTAGCAATGGAATTAGTTCTGTTGCTATTTTTCCGTTGCTATTTCCAGATTTTCTTGTAGTGATTGTATATTGCATCGTATGTGTGATCAAAATTTTTATTTTTCCGCTACGTGATCATTTTATTTATGCCATGTGATATCCTTTCAAATTTAGCATTCGTTTGATATGTTTTAATTACTATATTTGAATAATATTCATGTTAATTTAATATGTGATATGTGGTTGGACTATAGAGTATGTTAGAGGCATGATAAAGGCATGTTCTAAATCTTGGATTCCTCTATTATTATATATGTAAAGCTTCTATTTTGTTCTTTTAATTCTATAAATATATGCCTTTTGCATATTTATGTATGATTCATTGTTGTAAATTATTTTTGGCATGTTTTAAATCATATAATTACATATTCGAGGCTAGGAATTCATATGGTATGATTTTTTTGCATTTTCTTGTTCTATTTAGAGGTGAAAGATGGGAGGATAGCCTGATGGATGGTTATTTGTCATTCAATAGATGGGATATCCCTAAGCCAGTCTCTCTTCCCATCCTTTGTTAGTGTAAGCCCTAGCCCCAATACATTGTAACGAAACACTTGAAATTAATAAAATGAGGCATTTGTTTTATCCTTTGTATTCCTGTGCATATCAATTGATAAAACTATCCAAGAGTGTTGTTTCGGTTTAAGTTATCATGTGTGAGGCACATGGATTGTAAGACCTTGAAACAAATGAGACATCATTCTAAATATCCCTAGTCAGTCATTGTTATGGGAATAACAAATGAATTAAGACTAGTATGCTCTCTCTAATCTTATGAGTTCTGTCTTACGGATCATTAGGACAAGAGTGTCAATCAGAGATCATAGATACATGTTAAAGAACATGGTATCTGGATTCGATCCGCTCATGAGAACACTACATGGTACAAGTCATAAGTGTTTCTTATATGCAAGTTTTGTATCGGAGTTCTTAGACCTGAAATCTCTATGAAACTCTTTATGAATTACTATGTACTTTGACATACACCTAACGTGCTCGTAACAGAGTGACAAGTACGGGTATGATTGGGTATGCACTGATTCATGTTAGAGAGCATGAGAGAAGTGAAGGGATTACCCCTCTCGATAAGAGAGAAAAATATCACCGGCCACTTGATCAGTGAACTGAGAAGTGTATGGCCATACCGAGATGAAATAATGAGTAATCATTATTTATCTGAGAGTTCAGTGTCACTGGAATATCAAGAAATGAATTAATGTATATAAGGATGACTAGTTCCATGCCTTATATTAATTCTGATATTTATGGGTAAGGGACTATGCAAAATTGCATTAGGTCACCAAATGCCATATGCATTTTCATTTAATTTGGAATGCTATAATATCTTGCTAGAGAATATATATAGCCTTTGAATTAATTTATTAATTCATTGCCAACATTAAATGGACCTATAGGATCGCACACAAAGCATTGGGCTTAAAATATTTAAATTAAGTATTGGATATTAATTTGAGCTTTTAATTAAAGTCAAATTAATGTATGTAATGGGTTATAATATTGCTATTGGGCTTTGGTCCATGAGAGAGAGAAATTCAGCCCATAAGGTTTAATTTCAATTAATTAATTATCTTGTGTTAATTAAGTTAATTGAATATTAAAGCCTAAAGGAATTTAAATTAAATTAAATCACTTATATATTTAATTAAGTGATTTCATTTATTTAAATGTCTTATGTTTTATTTCAAATTTGAATTTAAATTCAAAGGAGTTTAATTCAAAATATATTACTTATCTTTAGGAAGTGATAGAGTTTGAATTAATTATCTTAGGATAGTTGAATTCAGATTAATGACTTGCCAAAGGATAAGCACATATATTAAAAGAAATAAAACCCTAAACCTAATTTTTTATGGCATGAATAGTAACTCGTGAATAGTGACTTTCTCTCTCTTAATTCTTTTGTTCAATTTTTCACAAGGAGAAAGGATTGTTCCTCATTCTCTTGTGTTATTGAGCAGTAATAGCAATCTAAAGAAGTACAAAATCAAGTTTTGTAGCTTCAAACTATAACCCTTACACAATACCGAAAAAGAGATCTAGCAATCTCGTTTTTAAGCCGACGGTGTAATTGTGTGTGTGAGAATAGAGGGAGTGGCGTAAAAGGCTATTCCTTGGCATTGGTGATCGAGATCTAAGGTGGAAAAAGCCATCTTAGTTGCTGGTCATCATCGGAATAAAAGTTTTAAAAGGCATCAAAAGTTGTAAGTTCGATAACCCTAAAATTGCATGTTTCGATTCTATCTTTGAATATGTATGGTATGTATGATAAAATTTTTATTTTTCCGCTGTGCTATCATGATTATCATACCATGTCATATTCCATCATCCTTTACTTCCTTTAGGCCATCCCTAACATTTTTTAGCCATATCTGAGTGTATGTTGAGGCATTTTTTACATATATTTCAAGCTCATATGTATTTTTAAGTCATTTATTTATTTATCATATTTATGCATTACTTGATGTGATTTTATGTCTGTATAATGTATTTTGTGTCCACATTTCTTATATTTGTATCAATAAATCTATAATTAGTTTTATTTTTGATATTAATTTATGTGTTTTGTGTAATTTTTTGAGTAAGCGATATTTTTATTGCACTTGGAGGGTTTGTGGTTTTTTACATGGGAATTTATGCTCTCGGATTTGTCACTCCTTTCACTCCCTCATCATTTCAGCTAAGTTATTCATTTTATTCATTTATTATGATTTTGTTTATTATTTAATTTTTGATATCCTATTTTTTTGATGTATTATTTTTTAGGATTGTAATAGCTAGTAAAAAGGGATTCTTATGCATGATAAGATAAAAAGATACTAAAATGTTTTTTTATCAAATCAATTGAATTCTTTTCCAAAATATAGACCAATGTTTGATTTTTTGCCCAAATCATCACAAAAGTAACCTTATGATTTCTGTAAATATGCATGAGGGAGCCAATGCTCCCAAACTTAATTAATATCATGATTTATGCAGGTATATTCATTTTAGCTTTGGCATAAAAATAGAGGAAATTCAAGAGCTATTTATAGAAAAGTGATAAGGGACAACTGTCCCTCACCATGAGCGAGCCACAAGTTACCCATCCCTCACCTCTAAAAGGCCAAAAGTCACACATTTTCATATCTCATGTATTGTTTGTATATATTATTGTATTTGACTTTATTTGCATTTTGTAGGGAATCTAGAAGGTCTGATGACTTGAACAGTCAACCCTGAGGGTCTGGAATGAACAATGTCATCTCTTTTGAAAGGTACAATAGATTTTAAGGGGAATTTTTAGACTTTTACACAATCGTGTATATTAAAGAGCAATAAAGCCAATAGGTATTAGGAAATAATGTTGTAGCCCATAAAAATAGTGTTAATAATGTTGTAAATTAATTTAAGATGGATCGAGAATGAAAAATCGATGAAAATGGTTAAAAATAGAAAAAAAATAGAGTTAAAATATGAAAAATAAGAGAAAATAAAAATTAAAAAGCATTTTGATCAATTAAACCTGAGGACAGGACATATGTTTGTCCCGTCTGTGACCAATAGAAGGATGGACTTCCCATCCCTTCAACGATTCCGATAATATAAAGGTCATTCTCTTTATTTTTCGGCCAAAACTTCATAACTTCCAACATTTAAGTTCTCTCAATGGTTTCTCAAGTTTTTCTCTCATTCGATGTCATTTTTCAAGCCATTTGCACATACGAGTTCCTAATAGTGAGGTGCACTTCAGGGAGTATCATTTTTCTACCATTTTTGTTTTTTTCTTTTTGCCTCCTACAAGTAAGTGTAATTTAATTCTTTTACTTTCTTTTCTTCATTTTTCATTTTTTCCTTAAGTCAAAACATAGGATAGGCTAGAAAACTTTAGTTTTAGGCTTGATGGATGAAAGCATTTATTATATATTTGTATTTTTTATTATTTTTGTTATTTTATTTTTTTAAAAATAAATAATGCCTTGTAGTCTAAGTAATGTAATGTAACAAACTTTCTTTGTATGACACTACAAATGATTAAAAGCCTTATGTATGAGCACGTAACCAATAATTATTCTTTTTTAGCTATATGTATATATGTATTCTAAATGCAATTTTTTATTATGATTGCACCAAGTGTAAATGGCTTGAATTTGTATTTCTTGGCTGCCCTAATGGCCTGTGTTGTGTTGCTTTACCTTAAAGGTGTCTTTTATGTACGGGGCAATCACATTCCTAACCAGAATGCTGCCGAATTGTTGTCAAAATTTCTTAAAAAATGTGAAATATGATATATATGGCTATGACAGCCTATGTATTGTTCAAATACTTTTCTTATACAATAAGCAGTCCCATTCCTAGCTGGAATGCTCCTAAAATTTTATTTAATTTCTCATAAAAGGTGCATATTGCATATGGATTAAATTTTGAGTTGTTTGGAGGTTGTAACAGCCTGTGGTTTTTTTTTTAATTTTAAATACATTTCTTGTATAGGGGCAGTCACATTACTAGCCAAACTACTACCCAAATTTTATTTAATTTCTTGTAAAATATGTAATGTATTTTTACCTTATTTTTCATTCATGATTGTTAGAATTATGTATGTGTTAGGCACTCCTTGTATAGATTAACAACAAAAATTTAATTCAACATGATATCAAGATTCTTATGAATTCGGAAATTCTGATTCGCTTATAACTTATGCTAGATCTTGGACTAATATATAACCATTTTGCAAGATGCCTTATTGGATAGCACATCCTTAACCATCTCGACTAGTACCAACCTATATAATGCCTGAGCAAGCTATGAGATATCGAGCTTTAGGTTGAGTACAGTATAGGGCGGGCAAATTTATATCCAAAAAAATTCTTAAGAATTCTGGTTTACTGCAGGAGGCTGACAGACTCCTAACCAGAGTAAGCTAAATAAATTTCTTTGCTTTGTCTTTCATGACCTATCCAGGTCTCACTAAAGAGATCTTAGCTACTCTGAGGTATAAGGGTTTCTAGTGTTCAGACACACATGAGGGTGTCATCTAGTTCTAGGCACTAAGCATCCATCACAGCATCACAAGATGGCCTTTGAGTGGGTTAGGTATAGTCATGCTGCCCAGATTTATGAATAGGGATAAATGGATGGCCATGATATTGCCAAGAGCCATCTACGAGTCAAACAAGGTGAAGAACACAAAGTTGGCTCTTCAAATATATAGGTATCTCCAGAGAGTTTTATCTGCCTCATACCTAGGGTGCACGGGGAGTCCAGGTAACATAAATTTGGTGGATATTACTGCTTATGGATGGTTATCATATAAACATCACCTATAAAATCATTGTAACCTTGACTAGGGTAGGCATTATGCCAGGGACCCAAGTATGCGTAAAGGGACTCATCATAAGATTGGTGCTTTGCCTTGAAGGATGTGAGGAGGACTTTAGCAATTTGATCTCAAAGAGCATCCATATAGACTTACAAGTGGCGATCACCATAAGCATGGTGTAGCTTATAGAGGGCCAGAAGGACCAGTATAGATTACTTACAGTACTTGAGACCCGACAAATATGTGGCCTAGATCTTATAGTTTTGGATGCAGCAAATAAGGAGGATGGTCAGGGTTAGGCAACAAAAAAGGCACCAGTAGAGCCTCAAGCACCCCTAGAGAAGCCACCTTAGTAGAAGGGTTAGCTAGAGGAACCTCACTAGGCATAAGAGCCCTAGAGGGCAGGGATGGATTTGGTTTATGCATTTGACATGCAAATTGATCTACATTACCTCTTAGGTGGCTTTTCACAGACTCTAACGCACTTTAGATCTCCTATTAAACACCAGAGATCACCAGCTATGAGGTTTTTCTCCCTACGGGCACCTAGGAGCATCATCTTCTTTGGCCCTTCCACCTTATAGATACTTGGAGGAATCCACATTGATAACTCCTCCACCATCAGTTCCACCTTCACTTGCATAGGCACCCTCAACTACTCCGTCAAATGGCTTTTTTGCAAGGTTGGTAGCACCAGAGGTATCTAGCAGATGCTAGAATAAGACACTACAGACCATACTCATAATAGTATAGTCCCTTTAGACCTTGTCAACTACCATTTAGTCCTTACAGATGAAGGTATAAGGCCTTAAAGCAGATATAAGGCTACAGGTCATAAATTTAATGAGTCATTATAGTTATTGGACAAGTCTCTTACTTAGAGAGACTAGGGTACTTGTATAGAGATTGAGATTCCTAAAGCCAAATGGGCCATGGTTGAGACCAATAAAGAGCTAAAGAGGTATATTAGGTATCTAAGGTGAGACTTGATGAGGTATCTAGATAGCCACTTCAGAGCAGTTTGTGAGGTAAGTAGGGATTAGAGTGGCCAGTAGAGGTGATAGCATAGGCATTGCAGCTGTGACATTAGTGTTGCTAGGTTTCATATTTATATTTGAGCAAGAAGTAGAGCAACCACCTCTAGCACCTCAGGCCATAACACCAGCTCGATCACCTAGGTTACCAGTTCCTAGACTGCCATTAGGGCTAGCTTGTCACAGAGCACCTAAATCAAGGTCCTTGTAGTGATTTATTTTATTTTATATTCAGGAAGTACTTGTTAAAATTTTTTATGTATATAACAAAAGAGTTGTATATAGTTTATCATTTTATTTCATGTCTTGCTTTATTTATACTCTTTATTCTTGAAAGATGAAAATGAATGCCATGAGATTAATAAACTAATTTGTAAATAACCACACCTTCACAAAAATGAAACAAAAATAAATAAAATGACGAATGAAAAAGTAATGATAAAGGAGGCCAAAAAAAAGGCCAGACCCAACAAAGAGACACTAATACTCAATACATTTCATAATAGGTATAGAGAACTCCCTCTAGGGAGTATATGGTTGTTCTTCCAAGGAGAATGCAAGCATTGTTCTTAATCATAAGAAGTTACCTGAAAAGATTAAAATAAAAGAAATGCAAAACAAAGAGAGAAATTACTAAGCTAAAGTTAATGACAAATAACTATTGGACAAGAGGTAAAATTCTAATGATAATTTTGGTAGGATATAGAAGAAGGGTTAGCCACCTTGATGATGTTGGTTTTCCCTACATTTGTGTCAATCCGTAGAGTGGTGATGTAGTCACTAGAGTTATTTTTCAGAAAGGGCTTTCAGTATCTCAGTGACTCTTTACATATGCATATTTGTTAGAAAGGCCTTTTAGCATCTCAATGACTCCTCACAAATGGATATCTTCTAGAAAGGGCTTACATCATCTCAATGACTCCTCACAGATGCATATTTGCCAGAAATGACTTCAAGCATCTAAATGACTCCTCACATATTCATATTCACCATAAATCTCCCTAGTGGAATGCTACTACAATAAAGTAACCATACCTTCATAAATAATAACCAACAAGTTAGCCAAAAATTGACACCAATCAATTATTACTCTAATCACTTCACTTTATATTGTAGGTCTACACTAGTTTTAATCAAATCTAATCATGATATTCTACTCCTACATGTTCTAGGTGCTAACCAGATATATTCAAGCAACACTGATTCTACATACCCCAAGTGCTAATCAGTCTTCACCAAGCCATTTCAATTTTGCATACCCCTAGCACTAATCAGATGCATTTAAATAACATAATTATGCATGCCTTAGGCGCTAATTAGGCAAAAACTTTCCTTCTAATCCCAACTCTGCAAGCCTTAGGTGCTAATTGGATAAGTGGAAACTCATCACCTTCAATGGGGTTAGTCTCAAGCCTTGATTTTGCATGCCCGAAGTGCTAATCAAGCAAAAATTTTTATAATCTTAATTATATATGCCCCTTAATCAGGGATTTCAAGCAATAAATCAACTAAGAGATTCACTGCCTCAAGTATGCATCTTTTTCCTTTCACTCTAAATTTTTGTTCACTTTGGCACCAGTGCACTAGCTCTCCATAATTGGAGGTAAGTGTAGACAACATGACCCGAGGTAGCCTAGATCAGGATTACTAACAATAGGCTCGGATCTCGAAGCTCTGATCATAAATTTCTCGCTTTTTCTTAAAAATTTTCATGACTTGCTAAGTATTTCCAAGTATTTTAACAAAATATGCATAAAAGCCTAATTTTGGACCTTCAATAGTGATAGACATCCATCTATCATTTAAGAGATGCACATCTATTGGTCTCTCTCTCCTATGTAAGCTAAACTAGGGGTATTTTAGGGAATTCAGGGTTTAATGATGAAAAACGCCTGTCCCTCACTTGAAATTAAGTTTTCCCACGTTTCTAAATTTTCAAAAAGGCATTTTTTATATCTTATGATTTCTTTTAGATTTTTAAGGATTTTATCTCCAGATTTGGAGGAATTTGAGTTGGATTTCAACTTAAATTCCTTTTTAGATATAAAACCTTAATTGTTAGGATTTTAAAAGGGCGAGAATCAATTTTTTGGGGAGCCACCATTAGAGAAAAATTTTGCGCGCTCGCAATCCTTGTTGAAACACACATACACAAACAAATTTTAGATTTTATTTGGAGAATAAAGATCACGAATCAGAATGGAGATCTGGACTACAATAATCACAAAGTCAAAATATCTCTTAGGGATAATATTACAGGCTTTTTCCTACTTTCTCTCTTTATGATTCATTTATATAAATCATATGATAATTTAGCATTGGTTTGATATGTCTTAATTGCTATATTTAAATAATATGCATGTTAATTTGATATTTGATGTGTTGCTAGACTATAAAGTATGTTAGAGGCATGATAAAAGCATGTTCTAAATCTTGGATTGCTCCATTGTTGTACATATAAAGCTTCTATTTTTCTCTTTTAATTATGTAAATATATGCCTTTGTGTATTTATGAATGATTCATTGTTGTAAATCATTTTTAAAATGTTTCGGATCATGTAATTACATACTCATGGCTAGGAATTCATATGGTGTGATTTTTCTGTATTTTTGCTTCGATTCTGCATTTTTTGATTCTATCTAGAGGTGATAGATAGGAGGATAGCCTGATGGATAGCTATCTATCATTCAATAGATGAGACATCCGAAGGCTAATCTCTCAATCTCGTCCCTTACTTCCCTTAGGCCATCCCTCACCTCTTTTGGCCATCTCTAAGTGTACGTTAAGGTATTTTTTACACATATTTCATGCTCATGTGTATTTTTATGCCATTTATTTATTTCTTATCATATTATAATTTTATGTTTGCATGATGTATTTTATGTCCACATTTCTTTTGTTTGTATTAACAAACATGTTATTAGTTTTATTATGGATATTAATTTATGTGTTTTATGTAATATTTCGATTAAGTGATATTTTTATGGCTCTTGGAGGGTTTGTGGTTTTTTGTATGGGAAGTTGTGCTCCTTAATTGGTCACTCCATTCACTTTCTAGTTATTTCAACTATTTTATTCATTTTATTCATTTATTATGATTTCGTTTATTATTTAATTATTATTATTATTATTTGTTATCTTATTTTTTTGGGATTGTAATAGCTAGTAAAAAAAGGATTCTTGTGCACGATAAGATAAAAAGACACTAAAATATTTTCTATCAAATCAATTGGGTTCTTTTCCAAAATATAGACCAATATCCAATTTTTAGACCAAATCATCACAAAAGTAATCTTATGATTTCTATAAATATTCATGAGGGAGCCAATACTCCTAAACTTAATTAATATCCCAATTTATATATGTATATTAGTTTTAGCTTTGTTGTGGGGTGATTTACTTCTGTAATTATTTTTAAGTAGGATTTTATTTAAGCAATTATTTATCGCTTTCTATTTGATTGGGATTTTTAAATTCTATCACTTACATTATCTGAGAAAAGAGAGGAGATTAATTTTAAAACTAAATTATAAACCAATGCCTAATAAGAAGGATGTCCTAAATACCAATCTTTGTTTGGGCATCAAAATAAGGTTAGGAATCATTTTCCAACATCTTGTTGAGTGGCAACTTCATGACATCTACCTCTTTGAGCCTCTAGTAGATGCCTTTATAGGCTAACTATCGATAATAATTTAGGCTTGATCTTTTTTATTGTGAAGTGGCCAGTTTATGATTAAGAGTGAGCCTCTTCCAATCTTAGGCCTTAGAAAAGGGCCTCTAAGAGTGAACCGAGGAGCAAGCAGTAACTTCGTCACTTGTCACGCTACCTATGGCCTGCTCATGGTGAGGGATGGCTGTCCCTCATCATTTTTTTATAAATAGTGCTTGAATTCCTTAGTTTTTATGCTTTTGACTTTTCACCTTCCTATAAGCTTACTTCAGCTATTTTTCTCTTTTTTTCTCTTCCTTCTTTTTCTTTTCTTTTCTTTTATATTTTTCTTTTAGTATTTATTATTTTCTCTATCATTTTTTCACTTTAGACTACTTAGAAATTCTATTACCATGACTACTATACTTGTAAAAATGCATCAATTACTAGATGACTCGAAAACTTAGTAGGACCTTCTTTTGGCTTCTCACTCAAGTTTGAGATTTTTTAGGAGAACTTCTCCAGATAAGAACTTGTTGACTACTACCCTTTGATACTGGGATTTGAGGCTTTACATATTCTGGTTCACTCACCTGGAGTTATATCCTTTACCTAAAGAGTTTGCTACCATAGTGGGTGTCAGATTCAATCTTGACATTTTACCATACTTGCCCTCTCCTATGGTTAGCTATCCCAGCAAGGTGGTCCATACACTAGGTGTCCTTCCTTCTAAGGCTAAGGGTTTAGTATTTCATAGGAAGAAGTTTTTGTTGGAGTAATTGATTGATGTCTTGACTGACTTTGATGATATTTTCACTTTCTATTCTAGTGTGGTACTACTTTGTTGCCTTACTCGGTGCTTATTGGTACGTGGTGGTGATTTTATAACTGTAGATTATGGGTTATTCAATGTTATTAATGGCATATGCTAAAGGTATAACCTATTCTCCCTTATCGTAGCTAAGCCATTATTGGCTTGGATGCCTTTCATTATAGTTCTCCTATTCAATGCACCTCTTCTTCCTTCTTCATAGGCAGCCCCATGCTTCTTCAGGTATGTCCTTATTTTTAAATGTAGTATACCCCTTGTGGATTTTCATACTAGCTTTTCTTGTTAAAATATGTATCCTTTTGGATTTTCACGTATTTTTATGCCTTAATTTTACATGAGATAGATCTAACTCACCCTAGTGACTTTTTTTTTAGGTATGGGTTCGGGAAAAGTTGCAATTATTGTTGGAGCCCCCTTTTCAGGTTAGAGATATAGGCACCTATCCTATGAGCTAAATCATAGTCCAATGCCTGCAGCATTTATTTCAGTTTGTCAGGGATGTAGTTAATTGGTTGGGCCATTTGATAGATGCTAACATCAGGTTTAGGTGTTCCTAATTGCTTATTACTTCTATTGTTAGAGATGGAGAGTCAGGATGTGTTCCTCTCTATGGACTTCATCAAGCCACCTTTTATATCCCTGCCCATTGTCTTCGCCAGTTTGAGGGTAGATAGGATATTGTATCTACTAGACTTTTACGGAGACATTCTTACTACTCACTTTTTGATAAAGTATTATCAAATGATTTGGGCTCAACTTCCGGTGAGGACTACCATTCCTCACACTAGTACTTATGATTTTACCACCTTTAACTCATATAAGTAATGGGTCACCAATCCAGCTATTGACAACAAACATTCCCACCCTAAAGCATCTGGATGGAGAAAGATGTGATACTGATAGATTAGATTATACATTTTCATATATTATGTTTTTTCTTTTATTGAACATGTGATAGAAAAATGTTGTTTTCAAATACTTAGATGACATTTATTTTTTATTTTGGTACACATGATCAGTATTTGATCTCATTTCAATGCAGATATTATTCAATCTCAAAATGAAATTTTATAAACATCATAAATCCTATCATCAATCAGCCCTCTCGGGTTTTCTTGATTGATTATTTTCTCTCAGCCTATAATTTTTGCCCAAGATGCTTTTTTTTTAGTTTTTACCCTAGTAAGGCGCCTAATTTTACCAAAGTCATCATTTTTTTAATTTTTAATCCATAGGCCATTTGTAATGCCCTTATGATACCTTAAGAGAATTTTTCATTAATTAATAATATAATTAGCATTAATTATGCATGGTTATGACTGTTATCGTGAATCAGGATCTAGAAGAAATTATCATAAAGTACAAGGATAATTTTTTCTTTTCCTTTTAAACCCTATATATTTTAAATTAAATGTAAATGCATAGATAAGGACCTAATTAAAAGATGGAAGGGTTAGTTTTAGGGCATAATTAGAAATAACAAAAAGTTAAGGACCTAAAAGCAACTTTGCCATATAAATTGACAAATGGTCCAATAAAACAAAAGCAAAAGAGAGATATTTTGAAAGGTGGCCAGCCCTTTAAGGTATAATTCTTCAACCATCTTCAACCTGCATTATGCTTAAAATCTCTCTCTCAAAGTCTCTCTCTCTAAAAGATCTCTCTCTTTTGGTTTTTGTAAGAAGAAAATAAGATTTAGTTAGTGTTTGATTATAAGGTATTGCATACCTCTTTCTATTTCTTGGATGTGTGTTGTTTCATTAAAATAAGTTATAGGTATATATGGTGGTGTTCTTATTTCATAAAAAGGGGAAACAGCAAGAAAAAAGGGAAAGAGGCTCTACAAGGGTGAAGTGAAGTTTGGAGCTTTAAAAAGGCATGGGAGCCATCATGGATTATTTGAGTGTGCTTGTGTGATTGACATGGATAACATGTCTTTCAAGTTGTATATATATGTTTTCTACGGGAAGATAAAGCTTATAATGGCTTGAAATCCCTTTTGTGTATGGAATTTTTGAGTAATTGGAAATTCTGCTTAAGGTTCACTGAAATAGTTTGTGTTCGATTGATGATATCTTGTGTTATAGTAGTGAGAATTGAGAAATTCCAATTGTAGGTGAAACTAGACTCATAGATCTTGATTTCATATGTAAAACTTGGAATCTGAATTAATTTGCTTGATAGTGAAATTCTAAGTTAAACTCTGGTTGTGGCTGTTACCCAATTATAGGAGCAGTCTGTGGTTTTTATTTATATCTAAAGATTTACAAGTAAGAATGAGGTGATTTTTAGTGTTTTGGAAACCAGAGACATACACCTATAACTTTGTAGAATGACATATTTACTGAAAATGATGTTTAATAGGTTAAAATTGGCTTAGAATTCGAGACTAGAAATCTGCCGTTAGGGCGGTAGGGATCTCATGGTTACCAGGTTTTTTGATAGTAACCATAAGGTAGTCTATTTTTCATTTCAGAACTAAAATAAACCCTATCTCATGGTTACTAGACTATTAGTAGTAATCGTGACCCCTTCTCATATGCTTAGGACACGATTACCATCCTATGTTTAGTAACCGTGAGGTAGTTAATCCTTAGTCTAGAACCGAAGTACAACCTATGTCACAGTTACCTTGATTTGGGTAGAAACCATGACCCTTATTGCATGATCTAGGTCACGGTTACCATGATTTGGTAGTAACCATGACCCTTTCTTGAATTTTAAAACCTATAGTTTTAAGACTCCATAAGAGGTCTAAACTCTTCCTAAGCCTTGTAATCATCTCAAACTTGGAATATACATTAATAAACCCCTCTAATCATAAGAATTGCATAAGGAATAAGAAGTCAAGGTTTCATTATTTAATGTATGTATGTGTACTTTAATATATATGCATGAATGCACTATAATGAATGTTTACTGATGACTATGGTTATATTATGTAGTTAGAAACTATATTAAATTATAGTATTTCTAATTAATCTATGTTATATTCGAATTTATTAGTATGAACTAATGACATATTAGACATGATTTGTTTTGCCTAAACATAAACTTGTTGGTGGATAAAGAGGCATGCCTATAGGGTTACACTTTCAGTTGCTATAGTCTGACCCATATGAATCCACAGCATTTCACTATTGGGACCATAGTTCTGAACTCGGATTGGGTCTACAGATCTAATACCTTCAAGTATTTATATGTTTGATACCTTCAAGTATCCACAGCACCCATTATCCATACCCATATAATTTTAGCAAGAAGTTCTCAAAACAAATAACAGTATATCTAATAATGTTGCTGAATGAATAATTTCATATACTATCATTATACATAAATGATATAGGTGATCCTGTTATAATTGACTCCAATTATATACTTAATAATGGCTATTGCTGAGATGAATGCTCTTTTTTTGGTATTATTGTTAGATGCTTGGTGATAACCGCCATGAGTGGTTATCAACATATTGTTTTATTCCCCACGAAGCTATATAGCTTAGCATGAGTGTTTATTCATGTAGGTTTGCAGGCTAAACCTTTTCTTCAGGGACAGAGCCAATAACTTCAGAAGCCAAAATCAAATTAGGAAGAACATTTTTGATGTATGAATTATCTTTTTGTTATCTTTTGGTTAAACTGTATTGCACCTTACAAGTAGTAATGAAAGCAACAAATTTTGTAATTAATAACTTAGAGCATGGTTTTCATGTAATAGATTTAGATCTTTACGACTTGTATGATATATATATATATATATATATATATATATATATATATATATATACATGTTCAATATACAAGAAAATGTACTTTTAACGACCAAAATTTAACAAAAGGATGAAAATCCGATCATTAATATACACTAACAGCGGAGGGAATTATTTCGGTCGTTAAATATCAAATTTTTAACTAAGGGATTAAATTCGATGGTTAAAAATTAAAAATTTACATGGATAATATTAAAAAAACAATGGGATTTATTTTGGTTCCAAATTAATAATTTACTTATGGAAAAAATAAAGCTTTTACACCCGTGACTCTTATTTTCATCTTCATCTCCATTAACCCTTAATTTATTTCTTCATCGTCATCATCTTTTTTGTTTTTTTCTTCTCTCAAATCCTCTCTCCCTCTTTCTAAATCTTGTTATTTCTCTTTTAATTTCAAATCTACCAAAAATTTATCATCTCGTACTTCATTTCAATCCTTCCAAACCCTAACTCCTTGTTCAGTTGCTTAAATTAGGAGAACAATTGATTGGAGAATTAGTGGAGATAAGCACTCTAGTGAGGAAGCCAGAGGCTTCTACTGCGAATCTGCTTATATGGATTAAAAATCCACTTACTGATTCCCCTACCATTAGCTCTACTCCTCGCTCTGTTGTCCATTCTCACCAGGTACTATTATTTCTTCCATTTTGATTTCTTGTAAATTGAGTTGGATTTGTTCCTAAATCTGGTTCTTTGGGTCTATATCTGATTTGGGTTTTAGCTATTTATGCCTGAATTTAGTTTTTTAGGTCTAGATCACTTTTTTTCCTTTTTATGCTATTGAATTTCCTTTTTTAAAGATAATGCTCTTGGCAATTAATAAACAATGCTTACCATTCATTCCAAAACCTTAAGCTATTATTAGCAGCTTACCCTATTCCTTTAACTTGGATCAAATATAGGGCAACCAATCTCTTTCGACTTTGTGAAGCCACTTGACTAAATCCACTCCATACCTTTCAGACTTGAGATGTATCATTCCCCCCTAAAGCTAAAACTGTAGTAGTTAAGGATGTCGGGGGGAAAGAGACATTGATTCAGGGTGTTAAACCTAAACCCTTAGCCAATTTTATCTCCTCTATGAAAGCAAAGCAGCTCCTTAGAAAGGGATGCGAAGTATTTCTAGCTTTGGTACTGGATTCTAAAAGAGAGATAGTTAATCTTCATGATATACCAATAGTCAATGAGTTCCCAAATGTATTTCCTGAAGAACTACCTAGTTTACCACCTGAGAGAGAGATAGAATTGTCTATAAAAACTCTACCTGAAACTACTCTTATTTCTAGAGCACCATACAGAATGGCGCCATCAAAATTAAAGAAGTTAAAAGTTCAGTTGCAAGAGCTATTAGATAAAGGTTTCATCAAGCCTAGTGTGTCACCTTAGGACACACTGGTGCTATTTGTCAAAAAGAAAGATGGTACCCTGAGGATGTGCATCGATTATAGACAGCTCAACAAAGTAACGGTAAAGAATAAGTATCCACTACCTTGGATTGGAGATCTATTTGACCAATTAAAGGGTGTTGGCATGTTTTTTAAAATTTATCTATAGTCTGGATATTATCAACTGCGGGTAAAGGATGTAGATGTTCCAAAAACTACTTTTAGAACTCGATATGGTCATTATGAATTCTTAGTAATGCCTTTTGGGTTGACTAACGCACCAACAAGCTTTATGGATTTGATGAATAAGGTGTTCATACCCTATTTAGATCAGTTTGTGGTGGTGTTTATTGATGACATACTGGTTTATTCTTATAATGAAATGAAGTATGAGAAACACTTGAGAATTGTATAGCACACTTTGTGAGAAAAGTAGTTATATGCTAAACTGAGTAAATATGAATTTTGGTTGAATGAAGTCTCTTTTCTTAGGCACGTGGTGTCTTCAGAAGGCATTAGGGTAGACCCTAAAAAGATTGAAGCTATCGTTAACTAGAGGCTGCCTCGGAATGTACCGAAAGTTAGAAGTTTCTTGGGTTTGGCCTGCTATTATAGAAGATTTGTGAAAGGTTTTTCAGTTATTGCCTCCCTACTTACTAAGTTACTTTGAAAAGGATTAAATTTGAATGGACAAATCATTACCAAGCCAGTTTTGAGTAGCTAAAGAAGATGTTAACTAAAGCCCTAGTTCTTACATAACCAATATCGGGTAAAGAATACTCTATGTATAGTGATGCGTCAAAAAATGGTTTGGGATGTGTGTTGATGTAGGAAGGTAAGGTAGTGGCTTACACATCAAGGTAGTTAAAGCCTCATGAATAGAACTATCCATCTCATGACTTAGAGTTGGCAGCTGTCATTTTTGCTTTGAAGATACGACAACATAATCTCTATAGTGAGAAATGCAGAACCTATACAGATCATAAAAGTCTTAAATATCTACTTACTCTGAGAGATCTCAAGCTAAGGTAGTGCAGATGGTTGGAATTGCTTAAAAACTATGATTGTATAGTTGATTATCATCCGGGAAAGGCAAATATTGTGGCTAATGCTTTGAGTCAAAAGATGATGTCAACCCTATTGTTACAAGATTGTAAGTGGAGATTTGCATCTAATGAAGCCTTGTTATCTCAATTACGAGCTCAGCCTAATCTAAGGTAGACAAGTATTGATGCACAGATAGGTGATGAAAAGCTACAGCAAATAATCAAAACCAATTTGGAACTTTATACAATTTTTAAGATCATTTACTATTTTTAAAGCTTCAATCAAATCCATGGTCAACCGATTACTATTTAAACCGAAATTATTATTTTTCTCTTACTTCTTAAGTTCAATTTCTCCTAAAAATACTTTCATAATTCTTAAATATATTCATTATTTTTAATCAAATTTTAAAATTAATCCCCTCTCCTGTCTCACAAAATACAAGTGATAGAATTTTAAACATCCCAATTAAACAAAAATATTAAATAAATGCTTAAAATAGAATCCTACTTAAGAAAATTATTACAGAGATAAATCATCCCACAACAACAAAGCATAAATTGTTATACATGCATAAATTAGGATCGTGATTAAGTTTGGGAGCATTGTCTCCCTCATGCATATTTACAAAAATTATAAGTTTACTTTATGTGGATTTAGGATAAAAATTGGATACTGATCCATATTTTAGAAGAAAATCCAATTGATTTAATAGAAAATATTTTAATTTCTTTTAATTTTTTCGTGCACAAAAATTTTTTTTACTAACTATTACATCCCTGAAAAAATAATACATCAAAGACAAAATTACAAATAATGACAAAATTATACGAATAAATTATAAAGAGAGAAAATCATAATGAGCCTAGAATATTACCTTCAGGAGATATTCTAACTTTGTGATTATTGTAGTCTAGATCTCCACTCTGATTTGAGATAGTTGTTCTCAAAATAAATCTAAAATTCATTTGTTTATGTGTATGTGTTTTAACAAGGATTGATAAAGCACAAGATTTAGAGAGAGAAAGAAACTAATTCTTCTTCTCTAATGGTGGCTTTTCAAAAAAATTGTTCTTCCCTTTTTGAAAACTCTAAATTTAAGATTTTATACCTAAGGAAGAATTTAAGTTGAATTCTAACTCAAAGATCCCAAATCTGGTGATAAAATTCCCCCAAATCTAGAATAAAATCGTTACCCTTCCAACTACCTTTGTCAAAACCTAAAAACACGGGAAAATCTAGGTTTCAAGTGACAGACATGCATTAGGGATGATCATGGGATGGGGCAGGGTGGGAAATAGCTCCCCACCTATTGCCCCACGTAGGGGTGGGGCAGAGGCAGGGTTGTTCTTGAAAGTATTTCGGGGGGAAAATTCCCCCCATCCTCATCCCTAAAGGAATCCCCTTCCTCGCTTAAAAAATATTTTATTTTTTAAAAAAACTATAATTATAAATAAAATATAATATTTAACAATTAATTATAATTGAAATATAACATTTAATAATTAAAAAAAATATAAATTCAATTACAAATCAAATTAATATAAATTTTAATAAATATAATTTAAAATTAAATTATATAAATATAATTAAATTTAATTATTAAATTTTGGGGGTGGGGATAACAATCCTCATCTCAAATTCTAAGTTGAAAAATATTTATTCTCCATTCCCGTTCCCACGAGAAAATTTTCAGGGATTCCCTGCCCCATTTAGGATGGTTCCCCACCAAGGATAGGGATTTCCCACCCTATGATCATCTCTAACAGGCATCCCTTGATACCATGTAAAAATGTTTACTATTTAGTGTGTATTTTTTTATTTAAGTAGCTAAGTATGTAATATTATGTGTATTTTATGTGTTTATGTTTAGTTTATATGTTTATTTGTGTTATAGGTCAAAGTTAGTGCAAATGTGAAGTGATTTGAGGAAATTGTAAAGGAATCGGATGAAGCTCACGAGTCATGAAGAAGTTCACGACTCAAACAAGGATGCATGAGACATGAAGATGCTCACGAGTGACACAAAGGCGACATGTTCATGAGTTATGAAGGCATTCACGACTTGGTAGGCAAAGCAGTAGGCATTCATGACTCGGAGGATGTTCACGAGTGAGGAAGACCTGATGGAGTTCACTACTCGTGAAGGCATTCACGAGTCGATCAAGGCACCTGTTTTCAAGCGATGTCACTTTTTAGTACCCGATTTCTCAACCAACCATTAAGTCTTTTCAAGGCAGTTTTTCATGTTGATAACCATTCTGAAGGGACATGTTTGTAGAGTTAATCTCTATAAATATGGGAGTAAAGCTCTGAAGGGAGGATCAAAGAAAATTTATCAGTTTTTCTTAGAACATTTTAGTTATTTTTGGACAACACTTTTTACTTAGTTTATGGATGATGACAAAAGAGCAAAGCCAAAGAAATAAGAGATATATAGAAGGTCTTATTAGAAAGTAAACCCTGGGGAGTGATGATGTTTCTTTTCTCTTATTCATTTTCATTTCAAATGTGTATTTGGCTAAGTTCTTTTGTACATTATAACTATGCAATATAATTTGTTCTAGACATGTTTATTAGCTTTATGTATGAAGTATGATTTAAATTTATTTGGGTGCATTGATTTGCTTATTATGCTTGAATACCATAATTAGCATAATAGTCAATTTATTCACAATGAGAATTGGAATTCTTTGATGGAAAGACAAATAAATTTACTTGAAGCATTGAATTCACTTAGAGATAAGGAATTCACTTTAAAGGGTTAAAGAATTGGCATAGAACTTCATAATTTATATTTATCTCTATAATATCATGAGAATGCTTATAGACTCTAAATAAAAACACCTTTAATGACAATGAGAATTGCTTTAAAAAAACGTGGCTAAATTCTCCAATCATGTCATTCATATAATTGTTTAAATGATTCTTAAATGACATTGTTTCTCATAGTTATAATGTATGTTCAAAACATCCTTTAAGTCATCTATCATCCAAAATTGACTTAATATATTTAAAGTAGTTTAGTCATTGAATTAAATGCATAATTCTTATTTCATTTGTTACCTATCCATCTACTTCTTGTTATTTCAATACAAAATTGCTCTGTTCCATTTGGAATGATACCCTACTCATACTATAAGTAGTCTAGTGAGACTAAGGATTCAAATAAATCCCCATCAAATTTTGGCGCAGTTGTAATGCCCCTTATTATACCCTAGGAAAATTTTCACTAATTACTTATTAGGTTCTATGTCAAATTAAGTGTAAATGCATATAGAAGGACCTAATTGAAAGGTGAAAGGGTAAGTTTTTTAGTATGATTATAAATAAAGGAAATTGAAGGACCAAAGAGCAATATTGTCATAAATTTGACATTTGGGCCAATAGAAAGATTTATTGAGGGAGATATTTTGAGTGGGAGTGCCAGGAAAACAAATGGTCTTCTTCCTCCATTCTCATCCTCTCTTAAAACCCTAAACTCTCTCTAAACCTCTCTCTAGATTTCTTAAATTTGTGGTAAGAAAAAGAAGATTTGGATAGTTTTACTTATAAGGTATTCTTGTATCCTCTTTTGTTATGTGTTGTTTATTGATTAGAGTGATGGGTGTTTATGGTTGAGTTCTTATGTTATAGAAGGAGAAATAAGTAAGAAGAAGTGAAAAGAATCAATTCAAGGTTGAAGAGATTTAGAGCTTAAACAAGGTATGGGAATTTGCATAATTGTGTGTGTGTATGCTTGAAGTGTTGACATGAGAGATGTATTTAATACATCTATTATGTTTTATGATTGATTTTAAGCTTGGAAGTGGTTTAGAGATGAAAAATACAAGTCTTATTGAAAGATACAAAAATCTGGTTTTATGACTCAATGGACCCTTCTGTACTCTTTTGGTCATATCTTAAGTTATATTTATCAAATAGAGAAATTCCAGTTGGTATAAAAACTAGAATCACATATCTTGATTTTGTTAGAAGGAACTGAGAACTAATTTTCACAACATGATAGTGAAAATTTGTGTTGAAATCTGGTTATGGTTGTTACCTTGTTTCTATGAGCAGTTTGTGGTTTTTCTTACATATCTAAAGATTTACTGATCATATTGAGATTATTTTTGGTATTTTGGAAAATAGAAACATAGGCCTACAACTTTGTAGAAGACATTTTGGCTGAAAATGATGTTTTTTAGGTCAAAAATGGTATAGAAATCAAGACAGAAAATCTGTCTCTGGGAGATTTGGGCCTCATGGTTATTAGGTTTTTCATAGTAACCGTAAGATACCCCAATTTTTAGTCCAGACATGAAATCCATCCTAGCTCACGATTACTATGAATTTGATAGTAACCGTGACCCATTCTCGTAGCTTCACTTCACGGTTACCAACCTAGGCTTAGTAACTGTGAGGTAGTTAGCTTTTAGTCCAGAACTGAGGAGCATCCTATCTCACGGTTACTATGAAATTGATAGTAACCGTGACCCCTATTGCATGTCTATGCTCACGGTTTCCATGAATTTGGTAGTAACCGTGACCCTTCCTTATATTTTGGTACTTGGTATTTTATGACCCCATTTGATGTCTAAACTTATCTAAGCCTTTCTTAAGCTTATAAATCCTTCTAAATTGCAAGTATATAGTAATATACCCCTTTAGTTATAAGATTTTCTTAAAGATAGAAGTTTAAGATTTTATTATTCAAGTTCAAGGTAGAGTATGCATGTGTTTACT
Source organism: Excoecaria agallocha (assembly GCA_037975025.1). Lineage (NCBI taxonomy): Eukaryota > Viridiplantae > Streptophyta > Magnoliopsida > Malpighiales > Euphorbiaceae > Excoecaria > Excoecaria agallocha. The sequence continues at coordinate 350,999 of JBBPFJ010000103.1, read as the reverse complement.
TCAATGTAATTACAATTCAATGATTATTGTTTATGTTATGAAATTAATGATGTATAACATTCTAGTACTTTGCATTCATTTATGTTATATTGGATCATATGAGCACAATTTCATAACATATGAAATATGATCATGGTTACCATCTTGATTTTTCTTGGTCTAACCCAAATGCCTAATTGAACCCTCCAAATAATAATCCTATAACCAAATTACCTAACCCTTCAGCTTTTCCAAATAAACCACCTTTTAACCCCCAAAAACCTAAATCCCATCTTAAGAATTTAATGACGCAATTTGTTAACCATCAAATGAACACAAACAAGAAAAATGAGGAACAATTTAAGCAAATAAATACAAAAATTGACCAACTTGTTACCCACAATAAGATTCTTGAAACCCAATTGGCTCAATAAGCCACTTCTAGTGTTAAACCATTAGGAAAACTCCCAAGTCAACCAGAATATTTGCCTCATCGGTTCAATCTATTATGTTAAGGAGTGGGAAAAAGATTGAGAGTACCATTAGAGGTAATGATGATCATATTGTTAATGATGAGCATGTTTTAAATGCTAGTAAAAATGATGATGTGATGAAGAAGTCTAATGAATCTAAGGAAAAAATGACCTCATCTAGGAAAGATGACCCTAAAATTAATTTAAATGTTTTACCATTCCCTCAAAGACTTATTAGAAGGAATCTTGATAAGCAATTTGGAAAGTTTTTGAATTATTTGAAGTAACGTACTATAACTATACCCTTTGTGGATGCAATTAAGGATATGCCTTCATGGGCAAAATTTTTAAAAGAAATATTAAGTCACAAGGGTAAACTTGAAGAACATGGTTATGTTTCTTTGGTAGAAAAGTCTAAGGCCATGTATTCTAAGTATCCACCTAAGCTAAAGGATTCGGGTTGTTTTACGGTTCCCTTGTGTTATAGGTGGCACACATTTTGAAAAAGCTTTATGTGATATGGGTGCAAGTGTAAGTCTTATGCTTATTCTATTTATAAAAAGCTTGATTTAAGTGAATTAAAGCCTACTAACATGTGTTTATCTATGGCAAATAAGTTTATTTCACACCCTATAGGCATACTTGAAAATGTTCCTACCAAAGTAGGTAAATTTGTAATTCTTGCTAATTTTATTGTGCTAGCAATGGATGAAGATCCTAAAATTCCTATTTTGTTTGGTAGGCCTTTCTTAATTATTGTTAGGGCTGTTTTTGATATGAAAAATGGAAAAATATCTCTTGAAGTTAATGGTGAAATGATTGAGTTTAATGTGTTTGGGATGGTTAAGTCTTCACCAATATAAGTGGTTAATAGAATTGATGTTTATGATGTTCTTGATGAGTGCATTAATAATGTTGTTATTGATTGTGTTAGTCAAAACCCTATTGCACCTTATAGTTTAAATGAAAGTTATAATGAGGTTTTGCAAGTTGCCTCTTATCCTTTCCATAGAGAATTCTCAAAGTTTGAGTCTTTAAGAAAAGATGAGGATATGCCATCAAAGACGTCCAAGGAGGAAGTTAAACTTGAACTCAAGCCGTTACCAATAAGCTTAAGGTATGATTATTTGGATTCAAAATTTCAATTACCTTTCATTGTTAATTCTTCAATTAATAAGCAAAATGTGAGTGTTTTACGTTGTATTTTGCTTACTCATAGAAATGCCATGGGATATTTTATATGTGATTTAAAAGGAATTGCACCTAAAGTTTGCATGCATAGGATCTTGTTAGAGAAGGATTCTAAACCTTCAATTGAAGGTCAAAAAAGGCTTAATCCAACTCTTAAAGAGGTAGTGAGGAAAGAAATAATTAAATTGCTTGATAATGGCATAATTTATTCCATAAGTGATAGTAAGTGGGTGTGTCCTATTCAAGTTGTCCCTAAAAAGGGTGGGTTAACTGTTATCCGTAATGATAATAATGATTTAATTCCTATTAGGACTATCACGGGTTGGCGTATGTGTGTGGACTATAGGAAATTGAATAAGGCTACAAGAAAGAACCATTTTCCTTTGCCTTTTATTGACCAAGTTATAGAAAGAATAGCTAATTTTTCTTATTTTTGTTACTTAGATGGTCTAAGTGGTTTCTATCAAATACCTATACATCCACATGATCAATCTAAGACAACTTTTACATACCCATATGGAACTTTTACATTTAGGCGGATGCCTTTTGGTTTGTGTAATGCATCAGCCACCTTTCAAAGATGCATGTTCTCTATTTTTAGTGATCTCATTGATCAATGTGTAGAAGTTTTCATGGATGAATTTAATGTGTATGGCACTACATATGAAAATTATTTATCTAATCTTCCTAAGGTGCTTGATAGATGTATAGAGCATGGTTTGATTTTAAATTTGGAAAAGTGTCATTTTATGGCACAAGAGGGTATTATCTTAGGACATTTAGTCTTTAATAGGGCGATTGAGGTTGATAGAGCTAAAATTGAAATTATTGCTAATTTGCCTCCTTTTAAAAATGTTAGAGATGTTAGAAGCTTTCTAGATCATGCTAGATTTTATAGAAGGTTCATAAAAGATTTTTCTAAGATAGCTAAACCTTTGTGCACATTACTAGGCAAGGATGTTGATTTTCATTTTGATGAGGCATGTCTTAATTCTTTTGAAATCATTAAAAATGCTCTTGTCACTTCACCGGTGTTGCAACCACCAAATTGGGAGCAACCATTTGAATTAATGTGTGATGCTAGTAACTTTGCTATTGGGGCTTTTTAAGGACAAATAATTGATGGGAAGCCTTCTGTCATTTATTATGCTAGTAAGTTACTAAATGATGCCTAAATTAATTACTCCATGACTGTAAAAAAACTCTTGGCCATTGTATATGCATTTGATAAATTTAGGGCTTATCTTGTAGGGCAAAAGATTATAGTTTATTCTGATCATGCTACCCTCAAGTATCTTTTGACTAAAAAAGATGCTAAGCCTAGGTTGTTAAGATGGATTTTAATGTTACAAGAGTTTGATTGGAAAATAAAGGATAAGAAGGGGAAAAAACTTAGGTGCTGAACATTTATCTAGGTTAACACAAAGTGTCTTGAAGGATAATGATGATGAGGTGCCTATTGATGAAGCTTTTCATAGGACACATCTTTTAGTGTAGTTTGAAAGGATTTTCCATGGTTTGCTAATATAGCAAACTATTTAGTAAGTGGTGTGCTTCCTTATGGTCTTGATTATAGGCAAAGGAAGAAATTCCTTCATGATGTTAAGTTTTACCATTAGGAAGAGCCCTTATTATATAAGAGATGTGCTGATGGGCTGATTAGGAGGTGTATTCCTCATAAGGAGGTTAGTAATGTGGTGGATCATTGTCATTCATATACGGTAGGAGGTCACTTTGGAGTTTCTAAGACAGCTTCCAAGGTGTTACAAGCTGGGTTTTGGTGGCCTACATTGTTTAAGGATGTCAAAGAATTTGTGCTTAGTTGTGATAAGTGCCAAAGAATGGGAAATTTGTCTAAGAGAAATGAAATGCCTTAAATGGTGTTTTAGAAGTTGAATTATTTGATGTTTGGGGTATGGATTTTATGGGACTATTTCCTAGTTCTTTAGGTAATAAATATATTTTTGTCATGGTTGATTATTTATCCAAATGGGTGGAAGCAATTCCAACCATTACTAATGATGCTAAGGTGGTTAAGAAAATGCTTAAGAAACTTATATTTCCTAGATTTGGAATACCTAGGGCAATTATTAGTGATGATAGATCTCATTTTTGTAATAAGGTTATAGAGCAATTATTGAAGAAGTATAATGTAAACCATAAAGTTGCTACACCTTACACCTTCAAACTAGTGGGCAAGTTGAAATTAGAAATAGAGAGCTTAAGTGGATATTGGAGAAAACTCTCTAGATCAAGAAAAGATTGGGCACTTAAGCTAGATGATGCTCTTTAGGCATATAGAACAGCTTTTAAAACTCCCATAGACCTTACTCCTTATCAATTGGTTTATGGTAAATCTTGCCATTTGCCTGTTGAAATTGAACATAAATGTAATGCCCCTTATTATACCCTAGGAGAATTTTCACTAATTACTTATTAGGTTTTATGTCAAATTAAGTATAAATGTATATAGAAGGACTTAATTGAAAAGTGAAAGGGTAAGTTTTAGGGTATGATTAAAAATAAAGGAAATTGAAGGACCAAAGAGCAATATTTTCATAAACTCGACATTTGGGCCAATAGAAAGATTGAGAGAGGGAGATATTTTGAGTTGGAGTACCGACCAAACAAGTGGTCTTCTTCCTCCATGCTCATCCTCTCTCAAAACCCTAAACTCTCTCAAAACCTCTCTCTAGATTTCTTAAATTTATGGTATGAAAAAAAAAGATTTGGATAGTTTTACTTATAAGGTATTCTTATATCCTCTTTTGTTATGTGTTGTTTATTGATTAGAGTGATGGGTGTTTATGGTTGAGTTCTTATGTTATAGAAGGAGAAACAAGTAAGAAGAAGAGAAAAGAAGCAATTCAAGGTTGAAGAGATTTGGAGCTTAAACAAGGTATGGGAACTTGCATAATTGTGTGTGTGTATGCTTGATGCGTTGACATGAGAGATGTCTTTAGTACTTCTATTATATGTTTTATGGTTGATTTTAAGCTTAGAAGTGGTTTAGAGATGAAAAATACAGGTCTTATTGAAAGAAACAAAAAATTTGGTTTTATGACTCAATGGATCCTTCTATACTCTTTTGGTCATATCTTGAGTTATATTTATCAAATAGAGAAATTCTAGTTGTTATAGAAACTATACTCACATATCTTGATTTTGTTAGAAGGAATCGAGAACTAATTTTCACTGCATGATAGTGAAACTTTGTGTTGAAATCTGGTTATGGTTGTTACCTCATTTCTAGGAGTAATCTATGGTTTTTCTTGCATATATGAAGATTTACTGATCGTATTGAGATGTTTTTTAGTGTTTTGAAACTAGAAATATAGGCCTACAACTTTGTAGAAGGAAAATTGGGCTGAAAATGATTTTTTCTAGGTCAAAAATGGTGTAGAAGTTGATACAAAAAATCTATCTCTGGGAAATTTGGGCCTCATGGTTACTAGGTTTTTCATAGTAACCGTGAGGTACCCCAGTTTTCAGTCCAAAACCAAAATCCATCCTAGCTCATAGTTACTATGAATTTAATAGTAACCGTGACCCATTCTCGTACCTTTACTTCACTGTTACCACCCTAGGCTTAGTAACCGTGAGCTAGTTAGCTTTTAGTCCAGAATCGAGGAGCATCCTATCTCACTGTTACTATGAAATTGATAGTAACCGTGACCCCTATTGCATGTCTAGGCTCGTGGTTACCATGAATTTGGTAGTAACTGTGACCCTTCCCTATATTTTGGTACTTGGTATTTTATGATCCATTTGATGTCTAAACTTATCTAAGCCTTTCATAAGCTTATAAATCCTTCTAAATTGCAAGTATATAGTAATATACCCCTTTAGTTATAAGATTTGCTAAAAGATTGAAGTTTAAGATTTTATTATTCAAGTTCAAGGTATAGTATGCATGTTTTTACTTCAATGTAATTACAATTCAATGATTATTGTTTATGTTATGAAATTAACAATGTATAACATTCTAGTACTTTGCATTCATTTATGCTATATTGGATCATATGAGCACAATTTCATAACATATGAAATATGATTTATTTTGCCTGTATATAGACTTGGTGGTGGATAGATGGCATACCTATAAGGTTATAGTCACAACTACTATAGTCTGACTCTTATGAGTCCACAGTTTGTCTCTAAATGAGACCACAGTTCTGACCCCGAATGGGTCCATAGATTTAATACCTTTGGGTATTTATAGATTTGATACCTTATGGTATCTGCAGCACCCGTTATCCACACCCACAGGAAATTAAGCAGGCAAATTTATGAGATGAATGATATGCATTCATAGTTTGAAATATTTTATTGTGATTATTAAATGATATAGTTATTCCTTCCAATGATGCATTTAATACTATTGATTAATGAAGTAACTGTATTTTATTTTATATTATTGTTGTATGGTGGGTGATAACCACTGTGAGTGGTTATCAGCATGTTAGTTGTTCCCCACTAAGCTTTATAACTTAGCACGAGTGTTCATCCATGTAGGTTCGCGACTTAGACCTTTCTTTCAGGGACAAAGCCAACAATTTCCAAATCCAACATCAGACTAAGAAGAATAGTTTTGAAGTATGAGACTCAAATTTGTATCTTTTTGGTTATGATGATGTATTTTGTATTAAAATCATGTAATTATCAAGTTTTGTAATTTATAACCAACATGTTAATATATCAAACTTACTCTTATATGGTTTGTAAAGTATATATGTATATATAGATCTATATGCATCATTACAGATGGCTCACATGATTAATATAATGTAATTAGTAACAATACTCAGTATAATCTAGTATAGTCATTACATTTTTTGTATTAGCACACCTTGGTTTAGGCAGTTCTGGCCGATAGGAATTCAAAGGTTTATAGATATAGAATTTTGTTAATGTTGGCTAATTGTTGTTATCTCTATGTTTCTTTTGATATAGTTAGAGATGGAAGGACATCGTGAAGTAGTAGATGAATCGGCTGAAAGCAATCTATCTTATCAATCTAATCCTTCTCAGCCTGAATCTTTTGCATCCACTAGAGGTGGTGTAGCTACTGTTGAGCTGGGGAAGCACTATTGAAAATTTCCCATGATATGGCTCAAATTCTACAAAGGATGACTACATCAAAAGCTCTTATTTATGAGATCAGAAAGCATGGTGCAGAAGAATTCCTAGGCACTAGTTGGGAGGAGTTTGGGAAAGCTGAGTTGTGGCTTGAAAGGTTGGAATGGGTATTTACAGAAGTTCAGTGCCCCTCCAATCAAAAGGTGACCTCTGCTGTGTTCTTAATTCAATGAGTAGCTTATGATTGGTGGATGCTAGTTCAGACACAACCTCAACTACCTGATTCCCTCTCTTAGGAATTCTTTGTGGAAAAATTTAAAAAGAGGTATGTGATTGAAGCATATAAAGATGAGAGGTTGAAGCAATTCTTGAATTTAAAGCAGAAAGGCATGTCAGTGGCTGAATATGAAGCAGAATTTAGTCGTTTGAGTAAATATACACCAAAACCTATGCTGACAGGGACTTTCAAATGTCACCAGTTCGAAGATGAATTGAATGACCAGATCTGGGAGCATTTAATAGGGCCTATTTCATTGCACCCGGTAGATTATCATCAGCTGGTTCAATCAGCTATCTAGGTTGAGAAAGAAGAAAATGCCAAAATAGAAAGAGAACAAAAAAGAAGAAGCTTCTCTCGGGGTGGTTCTTTATAAAGGAAAAGATCGAGAATGACTCCAGGAGATCAACCAATGGCTTCTGGTAATCACCCTGCATTTATAGGTAGACAAAAAGGGACTTTTGCTTCCACTGGATCTAGTAGAGGCACTGCATCAGGACAAGGTAGAGGCCAAGCTCCAGAATGTACCTATTGCCTTAGGCGACATTGGGGCACTTACAGAATGCTTACTGGTGTTTTCTTTTGATGTGGTAGCTCAGACCATTTTATGGCAAATTGTCCTGTGAAGCAGGAGAAATCCTCCAGTCAACAAAGTAACAGAGAAGCTTCTAATGTACCCTCTTCAGGTAGGGGTCGTGGTAGAGGTAAACGTGGATCGAGTCAGTTTAGAGCACAGTCCAGGAATGTTTCTGAGATAGTGGATCGACCATTCGCTCCTACACCTCCTATTAGAGCTTATGCCATAAAAGGTCGAGAAGATGTTGATGCTCCGGAAGTCATAGCTAGCACATTCTCTCTCTTTGATACTGATGTGCATGTGCTTATAGACCCGGGATCTACACATTCATATATTTGTAATGGGGAATTGGGTAGAAATGTATCTATTGTAGATCATCTGAACTACGATATGTGTGTAATCAGTCCCTTGGGCCACAGTATATGTGTAAATGAAATATATAGAAATTGCCCTATTATGATTCAAAAGAGAGAGTTTCCAGCTGACTTAATTGTCTTACCTTTCCATGAATTTGATGTAATTCTGTGTATGGATTGGTTATCTAGATACCAAGCCATAGTGAACCGTTAAGCTAAAACCATAGTAGTTAAAGATGCCGGGGAGAAAGAGACATTGATTCAGGGTATTAAGTCTAAACCCTTAACCAATGTTATCTCTACTATGAAAGCAAAGCGATTCCTTAAAAAAGGATGTGAAGCATTCATAGCTTTGGTTCTTGATTCTAAGGGGGAGATGGTTATCGTTCAAGATATTCCAGTAATCAATGAGTTTCCTAATGTTTTTCTCGAAGAACTTTTGGGTTTGCCACCAAAAAGAGAAGTAAAGTTGTCTATATAAACTCTACCTGAAAATGCTTCTATCTCCAGAGCACCTTACAGAATGGTGCCAATAGAACTAAAGGAGTTAAAGGTTCAGTTGCAAGAGCTATTGGATAAAGGCTTCATCAAGCCTAGCGTGTCACCTTGGGGCGCACCAGTATTGTTTGTCAAGAAGAAGGATGGCACTTTGAGGATGTACATTGACTACAAACAGCTCAATAAAGTAACTATAAAGAATAAGTATCCTCTACCTTGGATTGAAGATTTATTTGATCAATTAAAGGGTGCAGGAGTGTTTTCTAAAATTGATTTGAGGTCGGAGTACTATCAACTTTGGGTCAAAGATGTAGATACTCAGAAGGCTGCTTTTAGAACTCGATTTGGTCATTACAAATTCTTAATAATGCCTTTCGAGTTGACTAACACACTAGCAGCCTTCATGGATCTGATGAATAGGGTGTTCAGACCCTATTTAGATCAATTTGTGGTGGTGTTTATTGATGATATCTTGATCTATTCTCACAATGAAGCAGAGCATGTAGAACACTTGAGAATAGTATTGCAAACTTTGTGAGAGCAACAGTTATATGCAAATCTAAGTAAATGTGAGTTCAGGCTTAAAGAAGTTTCTTTTCTAAGGCACGTGGTGTCTTCAGAAGGCATTAGGGTAGACCTTAAAAAGATTGAAGTTATTGTAAATTGGAAGCCGCCTAGGAATATGCCGAAGGTCCAAAGTTTCTTGGGATTGGACAGCTATTATAGAAGATTTGTGAAAGGATTTTTAGTTATCGCCTCCCTACTCACTAAATTACTTCAAAAAGAAGCTAGATTCGAATGGATAAATTGTTGCCAAGCAAGTTTTGAATAGCTAAAGAAAATTTTGATGAAAGCTCCAGTCTTACCCAACCAATAGCGGGTAAAGAATATGCTATGCATAGTGATGCGTTAAAAAATGGATTGGGGTATGTATTGATGCAAGAAGGTAAAGTAGTGGCTTATGCATCAAAGCAGTTAAAGCCTCATGAATAGAATTATCCGACTCATGATTTAGAGCTGGTAGCAGTCATTTTTGCTTTGAAAATATGGCGACATTATCTCTATGGTGAGAAATGCAGAATCTATACAGATCATAAAAATCTTAAATATCTACTTACCCAGCAAGATCTTAATTTAAGGCAACACAGATGGCTAGAATTGATTAAAGACTATGATTGTATAGTTGACTATCATCCAGGAAAGGCAAATGTGGTGGCTGATGCATTAAGTCGGAAAATGATGGCAACCCTGTTGTTACAAGATTGTAAAAGGAAATTTGCATCTGATGGAGCTTTTTTAGCTCAATTACGAGTTCGACCTAATCTAAGACAAGCAGTAATAGATGCCCTGGTAGGTGATGAAAAGCTATAGCAATTGTCTCAATCAGTGCATGAAGGAGGTCCAATAGAGTATTCAATCGGGATTAATGATGGTTTTTATTATTGAAATCGGATATTTGTACCATATGTTGAATAGTTAAAAAGAGCTTTATTGCAAGAAGCCCACAACACTATATTCACCATGCATCCCGATGGTAACAAAATGTATAGAGATCTGAAATAGTTTTATTGGTGGCTAGGAATGAAGAGAGATGTAACTGAGTACATCTCCAAATGCCTAACATGTCAACAAGTAAAAGCAGAGCATCAACTTCCTTCTGGATTGCTAAATCCTCTTCCCATTCCTTAGTGGAAGTGGAACAATATTACTATGGATTTTGTTACAAGTTTACCCACTACTCAGAAGAAGCATGATGTTGTGTGGGTCATAATAGATAGATTGAAAAAGGTAGCTCATTTTATATCGGTCCAAACTAATTATTTGATGGACAAGTTGGCTGAGTTATATATAGATCAAATTGTCAAACTGCATAGGGTACCAATCTCAATCATTTCATATCGGGATCCGAGATTTACTTTCAGATTTTGAAAAAGTCTACAACAAGCTTTAGGCACAAAACTTCTTCATAGTATTGCTTTTCATCCTCAGACCGATGGGCAGTTGGAGAGGATTATACAAGTGTTGGCGGACATGCTGAGAGGTTGTGTTTTAGACTTTCCTGGGAGTTGGGATAAATATGCGACTCTGATGGAATTCGCATACAACAATGGTTATCAAACTAGCAGTGGTATGCCACCTTACGAAGCACTCTATGGTTGAAAATGCAAAACTCCCTCTTGTTGGATAGAGTTAGCTGAAAGTAAATTAAAAGGTCTTGACATTGATAAAAATACTGAAGAAAAGATTCAACTTGTCAAGCAAAGAATAAAAGAAGCAAGTGATAGGCAGAAGTTGTATGCGGACTTGAAAAGGAAGGATATTGAGTATTAAGTTGGTGATGAGGTGTTCTTGAAGGTATCCCCATAGAAAAAAGTGTTGCGGTTCAGAAAGAAAGGGAAACTTAGTCCCAGGTTTATAGGTCCTTACAGAATTTTGGAACGGTTTAGACCGGTGGCATATCGACTGGATCTTCCTAATGAGTTATCAAAGCTATATGATGTTTTTCATGTTTCTATGTTATGGCAATATCGATCAAATAAGTTGCATATCGTACCTGTGCAAGACATCAGTGTTAGATTTGACACACGTATGATGAGGAGCCTAAAATGATCTTGGCCAAGGAAGTTCGACAATTGAGGAACAAAGAAATTCCCCTAGTCAAAGTATTATGGCAACACTATGATGTACAAGAAGCGACCTGGTAACTTGAAGCAGTTATGCGGGCTCAATACCCACAGCTCTTCAATACAGGTATGAATTTCGATGACGAAATTCTTTATAGGGGAGAGAGTTGTAATGCCTCTTATTATATCCTAGGAGAATTTTCACTAATTACTTATTAGGTTCTATGTCAAATTAAGAGTAAATGTATATAGAAGGACCTAATTGAAAAGTGAAAGGGTAAGTTTTGGGGTGTGATTAGAAATAAAGGAAATTGAAGGACCATAGAGCAATATTATCATAAACTTGACATTTGGGCCAATAGAAAGATAGAGAGAGGGAGATATTTTGAGTGGGAGTGCCAGCCAAACAAGTGGTCTTCTTCCTCCATTTTCATCCTCTCTCAAAACCCTAAACTCTCTCTCTAAACCTCTCTCTAGATTTCTTGAATTTTTGGTAAGAAAAAGAAGATTCGGATAGTTTTACTTATAAGGTATTCTTATATCCTCTTTTGCTATGTTTTTTTATTGATTAGAGTGATGGGTGTTTATGGTTGAGTTCTTATATTATAAAAGGAGAAACAAGTAAGAAGAAGGGAAAAGAAGCAATTCAAGGTTGAAGAGATTTGGAGCTTAAACAAGGTATGGGAACTTGCATAATTATGTGTGTGTATGCTTTATGTGTTGACATGAGAGATTTATTTATTGCTTTTATTATATGTTTTATGGTTGATTTTAAGATTGGAAGTGGTTTAGAGATGAAAAATACAAGTCTTATTGAAAGATACAAAAATCTGGTTTTATGACTCATTGGACCCTACTGTACTCTTTTGGTCATATCTTGAGTTATATTTATTCAAATAGAGAAATTTCAGTTGGTATAGAAACTAGACTCACATATCTTGATCTTGTTAGAAGGAACTCAGAACTACTTTTCACTGCATGATAGTGAACATTTGTGTTGAATTCTGGTTATGGTTGTTACCTCATTTCTATGAGCAGTTTGTGGTTTTTCTTGCATATATGAAGATTTACTGATCCTATTGAGATGATTTTTGGTGTTATGGAAACTAGAAACATAGGGATACAACTTTGTTGAAGGAAATTTTGGATGAAAATGATGTTTTCTAGTTCGCAAATGGTATAGAAGTGGAGACAGAAAATTTGTCTCTGGGTGATTTGGGCCTCATGGTTACTAGGTTTTTCATAGTAACCGTGAGGTACCCCAGTTTTTAGTCCAGACCCAAAATCCATCCTAGCTCACGGTTACTATAAATTTGGTAGTAACCATGACCTATTCTCATTGCTTTACTTCATGGTTACCACCCTAGGCTTAGTAACCGTGAGGTAGTTAGCTTTTAGTCCAAAATCGATGAGCATCCTATCTCACGGTTACTATGAAATTGATAGTAACCATGACCCCTATTGCTTGTTAGGATCACGGTTACTATGAATTTAGTAGTAACCGTGACCCTTCCCTATATTTTGGTACTTGGTATTTTATGACCCCATTTAATGTCTAAACTTATCTAAGCCTTTCCTAAGCTTATAAATCCTTCTAAATTGCAAGTATATAGTAATATACCCCTTTAGTTATAAGATTTTCTTAAAGATAGAAGTTTAAGATTTTATTATTCAAGTTCAAGGTATAGTATGCATGTGTTTACTTCAATGTAATTACAATTCAATTATTATTATTTATGTTATGAAATTAACAATGTATAACATTCTAGTACTTTGCATTCATTTATGCTATATTGGATCATATGAGCACAATTTCATAACATATGAAATATGATTTATTTTGCCTGCATATAAAGACTTGGTGGTGGATAGATAGGCATGCCTATAGGGTTATAGTTGTAGCTTTTATAGTCTGAATCTTATGAGTCCACGATTTGTCTCTAAATGAGACCATAGTTCAGACCCGAATAGGTCAACAGATTTAATACCTTTGGGTAATTATAGATTTGATATCTTATGGTATCTACAGCACCCGTTATCCACACCCACAGGAAATTAAGCAGGCAAATTTATGAGATGAATGATATGCATTCATAGTTTGCAATCTTTTATTGTGATGATTAAATGATATAGTTATTCCTTCCAATAATGCATTTAATACTATTGATTAATGAAGTAACCGTATTTTATTTTATATTATTGTTGTATGCTAGGTGATAACCACTGTGAGTGGTTATCAGTATGTTAGTTGTTCCCCATTAAGCTTTGTAGCTTAGCATGGGTGTTTATCCGTGTAGGTTCGCGGGTTAGACCTTTCCTTCAGGGACAAAGCCAACAATTTCCAAAGCCAACATCAAACTAAGAAGAATAGTTTTGAAGTATGAGACTCAAATTTGTATCGTTTTGGTTATGATTATGTATTTTGTATTAAAATCATGAAATTATCAAGTTTTGTAATTAATAACCAACAACATATTAACATATCAAACTTACTCTTATATGATTTGTAAAGTATATATGTATGTATAAATCTATATGCATCATTACAGATGGCTTAAATGATTAATGGAATGTAATTAGTAACAGTACTCAGGATAATCTAGTATAGTTGTTACAATAAAGCCTGTTGGGTAGCTAGGGTATTAAACTTTGATATGCAACAAGTTGGTAGGAGGAGATTGCTTCAATTGCAAGAACTTAAGGAGCTTCATATGAATGCTTATGAAAATACTAAGTTATATTAAGAGAGAACTAAATCATGGCATGATAAGCATGTATTAAAGAAAAAATTTAAGGTTGGTAATTTAGTTTTGTTGTATAACTCAAGATTGAAACTATTTCCTGGTAAATTAAAGTTAAGATGGTCGGGTCATTTCAAGGTGGTTAAAGTTTTTCCTTATAGGGCTGTTGATATTGCTAATAATAAAGGGGAGGTCTTTAAGGTTAATGGACATAGATTGAAGCCTTATTTCATTGGCGATACATTAGTTCCTGCCCAAATAGTTTCTTTATTAAATTCATCTCCTACACAATAATATTTTTGTTTTAGGATTAGCTCTCTTAGTTTAGATTTTAGTTGTTCTATGGTTTATTTTTTGTTATGTTTTAAGTATTTTATAGTTTTCATTTTTCTTGACTTATTTTCTTTTGTCTTCTTTAATTTTGGATTGAGGTTGGTATGTTTTGCAGAAAAATTGCAGCACTGGGACACATTCATGAATGAAGTTCGATTCGTGAAGATATTCACGAGTGCTCAAGAAGCAAAAGCTTCACGAGTCGTGAAGTTTTTACTGAGTCGTGCATTACAGGTTCGATTGAACTGGAAATTTTTCATTGATCAATTTGAGAAAAAGTATATTGGGTCTGAGTACAAGATTGCCATGCAGGATGCCTTCTGGAGGCTGAAACAGGGAAATCGTATTGTGGCCGAATATGACAGAGAGTTTGAGCGCTTATTTAGATGAGGGTTTGGCTACTGAAGAAAGGTTATGTCAGCGTTTTGAGAGGGGTTTGCATACTGAGTTGAAGCAGATCATCGGAACCTAGAAATACCCAGATCTGAGATCCATGATTGATGCAACTCTTAAATTAGAGACTACTCAAGCTGAGCAAGTAGAGGGGCAGTCCCAATTTTAGCAGAAAAGGAAGCAGGGACAAAGCAGTGGCAAGTTTGGACAAAGTAAAAAGCAGAAGGGTCAGCCGGCGCCTCAGGGTCATCCACCAGCGGGCAGGGGTCAGGGTAGTGCCTCCCGTGGTAAATCTACAACCACTATAGCTTTTAGTGCACCTAAAGGCAGTGGTAGAGAGACATCATTTTTGTGTGATCTTTATGGGAAGACTCATTCTGGAGAGTGCAGATTGCTGACTAAAGCTTGTTTTAGGTGTGGGTCCCGGATCATCATATTAAAGACTGTCCTTTGCAGCAGACTGCTCCAGCCGCCTCACTAGTATCTGGTATAGGGTCATCGGCTCCACGAGGACATGGTAGGGAAGTAGCCCCTAATACTTCAGCTTCTAGACCAGTTGGCCAGTCTTCGCAGGGACAGAGGCGGTTAGGGGGACAAACCTACACTGTCAGAGCCCGGGCAGAGGAGGATGCTCCTGATGTGATTGTGGGTAAGTTTATTCTGCTATTTGATTCAGTATATGCTTTGATTGATCCTGGCTCCACACACTCTTACATTAGCACAAAACTGGCACAGGGTAAAGGGATGAAAGAGGCCTACTTGGACCAGGACATCTTGGTGAGTAATCCTCTGAGGCATAGTGTGGTATTGAATAAAGTCTATAAACAGTGTCTTATCAGTGTCCAGGAACATGTATTCCTGGCAAATCTCATAGAACTGCCCTTTCGAGAGTTCAACTTGATTTTGGGGATAGATTGGCTATCCGCCCACCAAGCTACTGTTGACTGCAGAAAGAAGAGGGTCACTCTACAGCTTCAAAATGGTGATGACATCACTATTGTGGGGGTGAGATATGATTTTTTTCTGATGTGATATCAGCTACTGCAGCAAAAAGTTTGATCAGAAAAGGCTGTGAAGCATATTTATGTTATGCAGTTGAGGCGAAGAAAGACTGTTTACAGGTGTCAGATGTGCCTAATGTTAGGGAGTTCCAGGATGTGTTCGCTGATGAGCTTCCAAGCTTAACACCTAACAAAGAGGTAGAATTTTCCATTGATGATACTCCTAGTACTACTCCCAAAAATCGATCTGAGATTGGGTTATTATCAGATGGGGGTTAAGGAAGCATATGTGTCTAAGACTACTTTTAGGACCAGGTATGGCCACTTTGAGTTTTTGGTCATGCCATTTAGACTTACAAATGCACCAGCAGCCTTTATGGACCTAATGAACAGAGTTTTCCACCCTTACTTGGATCAGTTTGTGGTGGTCTTCATTAATGACATTCTGGTGTATTCAAAGACACCAAAAGATCATGATAAGCACTTGAGCATTATGCTACAGACTCTGAGAGAGAAGCAGCTTTATGCTAAATTCAGCAAATGTATTTTTTGGTTGAATGAGGTATCTTTTCTGGGTCATGTCATTTCTGCAGAGGGCATCAAAGTGGATCTTTCAAAGATTGAGGCAATCCTTCAGTGGAAGCCACCCAAGAATGTAACTGAAGTTCGAAGTTTTCTGGGATTGGCCAGGTATTATAGGAGATTTATCCAGGGTTTCTCCACCATTGCAGTTCCCTTGACACGACTGCTACAGAAAAATGCTAAATTTGTGTGGACTGAAAAATGCCAGGAATATTTTGAGAAGTTAAAGACTATGTTAACAGAAGCTCCTATCCTTACTCAACCTGAGTCAGGTAAGGATTTTGTGATCTACAGTGATGCTTCCAGGAATTATTTAGGTTGTGTTCTGATGCAGGAGAGCAAGGTGATAGCTTATGCCTCCAGGTAACTCAAGACTCAAGAGAGAAACTATCCTACTCATGATTTAAAGTTAGCAGCCATTGTTTTTGCATTAAAGATTTGGAGGCATTACTTGTATGGTGAGAAATGCTACATTTATTCTGATCACAAGAGTTTGAAATATCTGCTTACCCAGAAAGAACTCAACCTCAGACAAAGACGCTGGTTAGAGTTGATTAAAGACTATGATTGCTATATCGACTACCATCCAGGGAAAGCAAATGTGGTATCTGATGAGCTCAGCAGAAAATTCATGTCAGGTAATGTTAGTGCTTTGAAATAAACTTGTATAAGGCATCGATAAGTGTAAATAGTGATCTTTGTAGCTCTTCGGGCAATGAACACCAATTTAAGCTTGGCAACAAATGGAGCTATAATAGCTGAGTTACGAGTTAAACCAGATTTTGTGCACAAAGTGAAAGCAACTCAGAAAGAATATAACAGACTAATGGCTATTGTAAACAAGCTTTAGCACAGTAGTGAAAGTGATTATTCTTTGTCTAACGATGGAAACCTTTGTTATAAAGAAAGACTTTGTCTGCTAGCTCAAGAAGATTTGAAGAAAGAGATCCTGACAAAAGCACACCATAGTAGTTATGCTATGCTTCCTGGGAGTAATAAGATGTACCAAGATTTGAAAGCCTACTACTGGTGGCCAGGTATAAAGCGTGATGTGACTGAATTCATGGGTAAATATCTGACATGTCAACAGGTGAAAGCAAAACATCAGGTTCCTTCTGGACTTCTCCAACCACTTGTTATTCCGAAATGGAAATGGGAACAAGTGACCATGGATTTTGTGACTGACCTACCTGTGACTCAGAGAAAATATGATGCCATCTGGGTAATTGTTGATCGGCTCACTAAATCTGCTCATTTCTTACCAGTACGGATGGACTATTCCTTAACTAGGCTGGCAGAAATTTATATCAGTGAAGTGGTTCGGTTGCATGGAGTGCCTATATCAATTGTTTCTGACAGGGATCTTAGGTTTACATCTCATTTTTGAAAGAGTTTTCAGGATGCTCTGGGTACCAAACTTCACCTCAGCACAGCTTTTTCACCCTCAAACTGATGGTCAGTCCGAGCGGGTGATTCAGATATTAAAGGATATGCTTCGATGTTGTGTTCTTGATTTTGGCACCAATTGGGAAAAGCATTTGCCCTTGGTTGAGTTTACATACAACAATAGCTACCAGTCCAGTTTGAAAATGGCACCTTTTGAAGCGTTGTATGGTAGGAAGTGTAAAACTCTGTTATGCTGGACAGAACTGAGTGAGAAGAAGCTATTGGGCTCAGATTTGATATATGATTTGGAAGAAAAAGTTCAGATTCTCAAAAGCCGCTTGAAAGAAGCAATGGACCATCAGAAATCTTATGCAGATCTGGAGAGAAAGGATAATGAGTTCCAGGTCGGAGATAAAGTTTTTCTGAAAGTATCTCCATGGAAGAAAGTTCTGAGGTTTGGCAAGAAGGGCAAGTTAAGCCCTAGATTTATTTGGTCCATATAAGGTACTTCAACGAGTGGGTCTAGTGGCCTACAGGTTAAAACTACCATATGCTTTGGAGAAGATACATGATGTCTTCCATGTGTCTATGCTCCGTAGGTACAAGTCTGATCCGAGCCATGTGATAGCACCAGAAGAGATACAGGTTCAGGCTGACATGAGTTATGAGGAAAGACCAGTAAAGATTTTGGCTAGAGAAATCTGGCAACTAAGGAACAAACAGATTCCATTGGTGAAGGTCCTTTGGCATCACCACAATGTAGAGGAAGCTACATGAAAACCTGAGTCGGCCATGAGATAGCAGTATCCTCTACTCTTCAGTTTAGGTAAATTTTGAGGATCAAATTTCTTTTAGTAGGGGAGAATTGTAATGGCTTCAACATTGGGTCATCCGTGAACAGTACTTTTCAATGTAAATAGTGCTTTTCGATCCCGAAAGTCAAAAATATTTTATTAGACCATCAAAAAGTAGTGGTCATAGGGAGTCCTCGGTTGAAATTTAAAGTGAAATTGAGGTCAAATAGGCCTCCAAATGTCAAAAATACGAAAAAGGTAGCAAGTCAATTTTCCTGGTAGGGAAGGTGACTTGATTTTGCGTAAATAATTAAAAATAGTAAATGAACTCCGAAAATTGCCAGATTTTGCATGCCTACATGAATTTTTATGTAGAAAATTTTAGTGATGAGAATGGAATTTTTCGGTGACACCGGCAGTTGTCGAATCGGATCGATAACAGACTCCGATAGAGCCAAAAATTTGTGTGCTAGCTATTTTTTATGTGATAAAATTGATGGAATTATTTTTGAAGTAATTTGAAGTGAGAAAGATAAAGAAATTGATTTGGACCTTAAATAGCCTAAAATGGGCTTTAAATTGTATTTGGACTAAACCCATGGATTAAGCCCATATTTAGGCCCAACTGAGAGGTATAAATAGAGAAAAAATCTGCAGAAATCTCCAAATTTAGCTGGCCTCCTCTCCCTCTCCTTAGTTGGCCGAACCATAGCTCTCTCTCCTCTCTCTTTGTTTCTTCTTCTTTCACTTCAAATCTCTCATAATTTCCAACATAGGAACTAAATTTTCATCTCTCTAGATCACCCTAGTAGCCTCAATTAGGTGGTTTCAGTAAGGGAAGGCTAGAAATCAAGTGGATAAAGTAAATAAGGTAAGTTGGATTTTAATAAATTTATGGATTTAAATTAATTCTTTAGTGTTTTTCCATGGATTTTGAGGTGTAGTTTATGATTTTGAGCTTGAATTTTGCATTTGAGATCAATAAGATGAAGAAAACTAAGGACTTATGGGCTGGTTATATTAGGTGTGGGGAGTGAAGGAAGGATTTCAAAGGATAAAGGCAAAGAGAAGGAAGGCTATAAACTCTTGATCAAGATATAGTGGTATGTGGCTAATAAATCTAAGTATTTCCTATTTATTTGAATTAATTTTCCTTTATGTATGTGGAAAAAAAATTGTTAAATGGTTTAATTAAAGAAATTGAGATAGGATAAATGAAATTGGGACATAATTGATCATTTGTGCATGATTAGAATGAAGAGAAATAATTTTTAAGGTGACTTTAGCATGATGGCCGAATTTGTCATTAAGTGAAAAATGATGTTTTGTGGATGAAAATGATAATTAGTAGCCTAAATTAATTGTAAAATGTCATATTTAACTTCCATGAATTTTTATATGATTTATGGAATTTTATGAAAATTTTTAAAGTTTTAGATTAGTGTATGTAAGTAGTGAAATTGGTGATTTATAAAGAAATAAATCATAAATTAAGTATATGTGGGTAGCAAATATGAAATAATGTGTATATAAATTTTTAAGGAATATATATACATTACATGAATAAATGAGAAATAAATAGTAATTATGTACAATAAAAAAATATTAAATTATGGGAAAATAATTCAATAAAATGAAGGAAAAGTGATAAGAAATGTGAAAAGTGTGCATATGAATTTTTAAGAAATTTATATCCAATAATAAGATATTTTCAAAAACAAATTATGAAATATGTATAGGTAAAAATTATTGAATTATGAGAGAATAATTCAATAAAGGGTAAAAAGTGGTGAATTAATATGAATTAATTTACTATATTTGAAAAGTCAGTGAAAAAGTCAATTGATGAAAATTCTGAAAATGAAAAAAAAAAGTTTACGAAGACTTCGAATTAAGTGAAATTGAATAAAAGTATGTACAGTAATGCCCTTACAAATAACCAGGCAGTAAAAACTAGCTCATGATATAATTGGCTGGCCATAGGGATATCTTTGTACTGCGGTGCAAGTCATGACGACTTACTATGCTATGGATTGGATCTCTGATCACCATGGCTACTAAGCTTTTGTTCTCTACTCTGTGAGAATTGACCCTCTAGGGGTCATTTTTCTATCTCTATTGTGGCCCTGTGGGGTTCACGTCCCGTGTATCCGATTTGGAGTTTTCTTTCGGGTCTAAACTAGGGGCATAATGAAAATTATATGAGAAAATATGAAAAAGAAATTAAAAAATGTTAATTAAAAGTGGAAAAGGACTAGTTTGAAAGAAAAAGAAAGTTTAGAGGCAAAATTATAATTTTCCCCAAAAGAGTAAAGATTAAGCAAATTAATCAAGAATTGCTTAATTAAGGATAAAACAGTCAATTAATGGTTAAAATGTACTAAAATGAAGCTTTATAGTCAACAAGGACTAAAATAAAATTTTGCATAAAAATGCTTAGCTAAGTGTAAAATTAAGATTAAGTACCTTAATTAATAGTTTAAATGTTAAAAAGAACAAAAAGGGCTAAATTCGTAATTTAACAAGAAAAAGGGGCTAAATTGATAAAAAAGGTAAAAGTTTGAACTAAAGGTACAATTTGATAATAAATAAATATTTGAAGAATAAGAGTGTATTAACAATTTAAAAATGTTAATTAAAAAAGGAAGATGTTATTTGAATTTGCTTAACCGATTAAAATGGAGAATTCTTACATAATTTAACCATTTAAATTAAGTATAGAAAATATTTAGATTGTTAGTCATCACTGGGCATGTCAAGTGCTCAGCGCGTAGTTATGGATGCTTATAGATACTCAGGAGCGAGAACAAGAATCTTCCCTGAAGGACTTCTTTGAATAAAGTGGAGTTTTGAAATTTTGTGGCATATATATATAAGTATTATACTTATGGGTTTGTATGTTGTAATTAACTACTCTGGAGTTGGTATTTTAGGTTTGTAAAATGTTATACTTGGTGATGTATAGTGAGACTTTTTGGTATACTTGTATGTATGCGATATATCTGGATAAATGGTTAAGAGATTAAAATGCTTGAGATGACGATATATGACTATTGTGCCTCTGAGAGGCTGTGGATGTTGTTTGCTTTTCAGGGGGTTAGAGTATTTTTAGCCGTTATATTTCCAAAATTTTATTAAATGCATAGTAAATTAGATAGTTATAGGTCATCGACGATTTGGGATTTAAATAACTAAGTATATGTTAATAAGTTGATAGAATAAGTTGGAAAAATAAATAAATAAAATTTTTCGGCCTGCGGTGTACCGGAATAGTGTTAAGTAATTATAAGGGTGTTACAATATGGATATCTAAAATGCATTTTACAATTCTTTCAATTACTTATAAAGTTCATAAATTGCTATTATTTTATGGCTTTGTCAATGTAAACTTGGCGTAATTCTTGGCAGATTGTTAGGAGATTTTTGAACTTAATACAGTCATTCTGGAAGCATGCATAACTTTCAAAGGAATAGTGATCTAGTATATATAATGGCCTGATCCATGACAATAGCAGCACATGTTAGCTACTAGAATTAGCCTTAGTGTGTTAATACACCACAAGATTTAAATTAATTGGACATCAGTTCGTTAGATTAGCTTCGTATTATTTATTGGGTTTGAATTATGAAATGAATTAGATGCATTAGTCCAAAGAATGTGAGAAAACACAATGAAAATTGAATTTGTTTGTATTCAAAATTGTATTATACTTATATTACACTTCCTATTTATACAAGAATTAGTGAAACTAAGTCAACAAAATACAACTCCTTAATTAGCTCCTTAACTAGTTCTTAAATTTGCTCCTACCAACTTTACAGCTACCTACTAGTTGTATTTCTTATTTTCTAACACTCCCCCTCAAGCTGAAGCATAAATTTTAATTATTCTTCAACTTGTTACAAATTTATTTCTTGATATAAACTTCAAAACATAAATCCGAGCTTCAAAACAAAATGGAAAAAAAAGTGAAACTCTCTTCAAATGAAATCTACAAATAACCCATGCCATAAGCTTCAACCCGAAATGGAGATCAAGTGCAACTCTCTCCAAACGAAGCCTACACAAATAACCCGTGAATAGGCTTCAACACGAAAGGGAGATCAAGTCCGACTCTCTCCAAACAAAGCTTACATGTATCCTGTCATATAGACTTCAAAACAAAATGGAGAATAAGTGTAACACTCTTTCCAAAACATAAGCAAAAATCACGAAACAGAAACACCAAGAACTAACAACTAACACTTAGAAGCAGCAGAGGCAGGAAATGACTTGAGAGAGAGACCTTTAAAAGAGAGGCAGGGGACAAAACTGACACTACATCCATGCCGAAAACAACAAATCGACACTGGAAACAAGATTGGAGGATCGGAGGAGAAGGCACCCACTCCCACGCGCCGGTGAGTGAGAAACCGACAAAATCTTCAATCAGCGTGTGAGGGCCGCTCACCAGCCTGATGGTTGCCGAATTTTGTGAAGAGGCCGGACTAACACCTACGCACCTTCCGTTGTAGGCGGTGAAGAAAATCGGTCACCGGATCGACTGGACAAAATCTTCAACCAAAAATGAAAAACCCAAGGGACCCGAAAGCTCCAAAAAACCCATAAGAGAGCCCATGGCTCTAATACCATGTGAGAAAACACAATGGGAATTGAATTTGTTTGTATTCAAAATTGTATTATACTTAAATTACACTTCCTATTTATACAAGAATTAGTGAAACTAAGTCAACAAAATAAGTCAACAAAATACAACTCCTTAAGTAGCTCCTTAATTAGTTCCTAAATTTGCTCTTACCAACTTTACAGCTACCTACTAGTTGTATTTCTTATTTTCTAACAAAGAATAATACCATTTTTTCATTGCATTCCGTTGTATATTTGCCTATAGATTTCTATATAATTATGAAATCTATATTTATAGTTAGACAATTGCATGTTAGATAGAATTCATATATTGGGAAAAGTTTGTTTAAATTTAGTCAATCGAAGTTGATTTATTTTCTTAGAGACAACGAGTTCAGAACATTATAGTTTTTTCAGTCTTGTATTTTCAATAATAATCTAATAGTCATGTGGCAATTAGTTTTCTTGTAGATTTATTGCCATATAAAGGCCGTGATGTATTTTAGGGAGTTGAATTTGAAAATTATGGAATCATCATTACTCTAATAAGACTTAAACTTTCCTAGAAGTAACTACCCCATTTATTGAATGAAGTTTTAATTTTCTTCGTAAGTTTTTATTGCTTGTTTTGTTCTCTTATGCACTTCTACCTTAAAATTGTTAGGTGTGTTTAATGTCAACATTTCTTACAAAGTTGGTTAAAATTTCACATTTTGCAATATGGTTAATTGAGTGAATTCAGGCCTTAGGATCCCCTCTAATAATATTATCAAGTCTAGATTCCAACTATATATGAGACTCTGAGTAGTAAAAGCATGGTGGCCAATAGTGAAAAAATATAATTCTATTTGAAGCAACTTAATTTAATTGAAAAATAGATATTAGAACAAAGTATTATAACTTTTGAATATGGAAATAATTCCTTGCAAATGGAGCTAGGATGCTAAGGTTAATTTATTTTGTGTTATTTTAAATGTGCACTTAGATTCTTGTTCTCTAATATTTTTACCTTTAGAAGCATTGTCTACTTGGGATTTGAATTTGAACATTTAAGCAAAAACCAAATTCAATTTTTACAGTGGATTCATTGTGGCTCAACTGCATATGCTATTTGTAACCTTATTTCTTGGGTGTGAAACACGTATGCCTTGAATTATCAGGTAATTATAAAAAAATATATAATATTTTTAGTGATGGAATGGTGGTAGATAATTTTGTCTCGAATTTTTCTAATAAAAGGCAAATTTACCAACAAAAATATACTTACCGCCATTAAATTTACCTGTAGAATATTTCATTCCATCAGAAATTTACCAACGGAATACTTATTTCCATCAGTAAATTGCCGATGAAAACTAATTCCATTTGTAAATATTGTAAATGACAACAGTTTTTTGGTATGCATCCCCCGACGGACAATTTTTTCTGTTGGCAAAAATGGCAACAATTGGTTCTCCTATATCATTTTTCATTGCTAAATTACGTTAGTAATTTGATTTTTCTATATAAATTCACTCAATTCCGTTGGAAA
Source organism: Excoecaria agallocha (assembly GCA_037975025.1). Lineage (NCBI taxonomy): Eukaryota > Viridiplantae > Streptophyta > Magnoliopsida > Malpighiales > Euphorbiaceae > Excoecaria > Excoecaria agallocha. The sequence goes on along the minus strand of JBBPFJ010000103.1, from coordinate 326,557 downwards.
AATGAATTTTTCTTGTATATATATGTGTGGGGGTGAAGGAATGAGTATAAACCGGTTGACCAGTTCAAGAGCAAAAAAATTAACCAGTCCATTAATATCGATTTTTAAAATCACTAATCATTAATCAATCCATTACATTCAGCTAACCAGTCCATCGATTTCGATTTTTCGATTTGGATAATCAATATTTTTCGATTAACCGTTAAAATTTACAACATAAAATTATATAAAAAATTAGATAAAATTCAATTTAATTTCAAATGTGTAAAATAATTTAATATAAAAATTAAGAAATAAATTAAATTTACTAGCCAAAATTCATATTCTATAAATTAATAGCTAATATTATAAAATAGATTTAATATTTATTGAAAATTTATATGTTTGATTCTAAGTCAAATAAAATTTTAGATAATATTAGATATTATAACATAAATTCTAAAATATAAAAAAAATATAATTAAATGCTATTAACTAAAACATGAACACTAATATATGATAAAAAATAACATATATAAAAATTAATTGGATATTATATATAAATATTACTATATAATTAAAGAGAATGGCATAATATAAATTTAGTTTACAGTATTATATAAATTTTATAGAAAAATATAAAATATTATATTATATTAAAAAGGTAAATTAAATTATATAAATTCAATTATATATATATATATATATATATATATATATATATATATATATATATATATACACTCTAATTTTTTATTTATTGATTAATGAACATATTTTTCAAATTTTCTATAAAAAATAAATATTCTAATTTTTTAAGAAAATAAAAAAATAGAAAATTATTTTCTGTAAATAAATACACAATAAAAGTTTTGCAACTAATTAATACTTGAGTTACTATTTTAATGACTATAAAATCATTATCAAGATAATTTTGTTACTAAAAATTATTTCAGAATCAATTGCATGAAAACCTTAGGGACAAATTTGGAGTCCCTAAATTCATTCACTATATTTTTATCGCGGTAGAGACATATTTTTTTCTTTAAACAAAGAAGGAAAAAAGAAAACAATTACACAAGAGTAAATCTTGGGGTAAACAAATCCCTACTATCCTGAACTAAGAGGAGCTTAATATTCAAAGGAGCATCAAACCAGTAAAAATGAGGACTATGGGGGACACCATTTTTAGCTAAAACATATGCTACATAGTTGTCTTCTCTTTTAATATGAATAATTTTCACTTGCCAATTTCGATCCAAAAGATTTCTAATTTCAGTAACAACATCCCGAAATGCGGGATTAAACATCGTTTCTATGGTTTAAACAAAGAACAACTTCAAGACTGTTAGATTGAACGATAATCTTGCTCCAGTTTTTAGACCAAGTTAATTCCAAGCCTCTGCCCCAAAGCTTCGAGAAGATAGAACCTACATTATTGAAGCGAATTGAATAACCTCAAACCCAAGTGCCAATATTATCCGAAAAAAGTCCATTAGCAGTGCTGATATTCTATCCAATATGAGATGTGCCATCAGTGTTTAAAGCCACCCATCCCACATTCGGCGGCTTCCACTTCACCATATCATCTTTCGCTCCCCCTTTTAGAAAATGGGAGATTTTTCAAGAAAGAGAGTGCTGCTAAATCCGCCTTTTCTTCATTTATAATAATTATGATTTTTGACTGGATCGGAACATGAGAATTGCTGAAAATTTCTTCATTCCTCCGCTTCTAGGTACACCAAATACCAAAATCAAAAAGGATGCTCCAATCCATGAAATATCGGCCTTCAAATCTCCCTTTTAAATTAAAAATGAACCAATTGATACTGTTGTTAGCAAAGAAAGCATCATATTCTCTTGAATTAAACAAACCAGACCAGACTTCTCTGGCCCTGGAACTGTCTCAAAGTGCATGCCTAAAATCTTCCTCTTCATTATGACAAATGGAACATATGCTTGAAGAATCCAAGTGGTGTCTAACTCTTTCAACACTAATCAGGATTTTATTGTGCAAGAAAAACCATAAAAAGCTACGGCTTCTTTGAGGACCACTCCATTTCCACACCAGTCTCCATCTGCCACCAGTATTGCCATTATAAGAGTCACTAAGCAATTGGTAGGCTGCTTTAATCGAGAAGTTACCTGAAGAGGTGGAATTCTAGATAACGGCATCAAGTCCCATTAAATCAGATGGCGGAATGAACTCGGTTACCTTCCTCAAAACATCTGCAAAAAAAGAGAGGATTAAGTCTGCTTAAATCCCAGCTACCAGTACTCGTTAGTGCATCCTTGACTTTTTAGTCCAGCATCTCATCAGCTGGAATATCTCTTGAAACATGATCAGCCAACCTGAAATTACCGCACCATTTGTCAAACCAGAAGCTAGTGTACTTGCCATTCCTCACACAAATACTGATGTTGTTTGAAACAAAAGGCTAAAGACGAACCAGGTTCCTCCACACCGCAGTGCAAATTCTTGTTTGAAATCCAACACAACTATTGTTAACAGAAATGCCATATTTTCAACAAAGTACCTGGATCCAATAAGCTTCAGGTTCTTTGATAAATCTCTAGTTTAGCCATGAAAGCTTGATTTAACTCAGCCAGTTTTCTTAAACCCATTCTGCCTCTCTTCTTTGGCATGCACATTTTATCCCAATTAACCAAGTGTACCTTCCTTTGAGAAGCAGTAGAACCCCACAAAAAATCCCTGCAGAGACCTTCAATTTTATTGCAAATGTCCTTAGGAAACATCATAGTTTTCAAAGCATAAACTGGGACAGCCATAAGAACTGATCGAACCAGTGTGACCGACCTGCGAAAGAAAGAGAACTAGCCTTCCAGTTGTTTAAACGATTTTTAATCTTTTTCAATCAGGTGTTGAAAATAATGTCGTTTCGGCCATGAATAATATTGACCCCAAGATGATGGCCCAGGTTTGTATCGAGTGTGAAGCCAGACCTATCCCTCAATTTATGTTTCAAATTAGTACCGTCATCATTAGACACAGTGATGACTCATCTTTGTTAACCCGTTGGCCCGAACATTGGCAAAATTCCTCTAACACATATATACATATTTTGTTGTTGCTAATCTGTCATAATCATTTGATTATTCTTTTTTATTTTTTTCTTTTTACAATAACAACAGAACTGTCGTGGCTAAATCTGCGGCTATTATTTACATATTAGCGACGTGATGTTGTTGTCACGAATCTGTCTCATTGTGTGCAATATTGATATACATCGTAAGTAATTAACTATAGCATTTAACTTATAAAGCCTATTTAAATATATAATTATCACATTAGAACCTTAAATACAGGAATCAATTGAATGTATTTAAATTTTTTTTTGGCCAGTAGAATGTCTTTTTACATAAAATTAATTTAAATGTGAATGAAAGCATGAAAGCAATGTTGATTATATATATATATATATATATATATATATATATATATATATCGTCAAAAGCAATCAATCAATCTTAATTTAATGATTTAATCTTACATATAATAAAAATTAAGATTACTTTCAATAGACTAAAAATATACCCAATTATAACAAAAAAAAAACAGAGAAATTAACAAAAATATTAATATATCAATGATAACAATAACAAGTTGAAAAATATATAAAATAATTTTCTGTTTTAGGTGGGATAAATTGTTTTTTTAATGGCTTTTAAATGTCTAAGAAATGGTTAAAATTTTAAAATATATACTAACAATTAAAATTAAAATCAGGATGATTACTGAGAGGAAATGACTGTCAAATGCAACTATTAAAACAGTCATGGTTATGTATTATTATTTACTAAAAACATGTTATATTTCTTTCAATATGAAATTAAATTAATGTAGTTCCATACAAAAAATATGAACACTTCCGACTTTTACTTTGCTACATATGATTATTTGAACTAGCTATTTTTCAAGAGAAAAAAACCTCTTGCACACAAACACTGCACTTCAAAGCTCAACCAGAAGTAACCACCGTTGATTTGGTGGATTGCCACATTTGCTTGCAGCACACCATTGATTTTTTTGAATTAATGGCACAGTTATTTAATAAAGTAAAAATAATTGAGTCACGACCAAACGTATAAACCCCAATCTCATTTGAACTACATATATGTTAAATTAAATGTAATTAATTCCTTCTCCTCTTCTTGAGCGGAGCAAAGATTGTCATCCTTCGCCAAGTGATGACAAAGCAAAGTTTATGCGTATTAAGATTTCGAAACATCCACAAGGTGACAAAATCTTGATGCTCCTTCAATTTATGGTGCAAAAAGAATGATTTCCAGCCTCTAGTAAGGACGTAAAGCTTGGAACCCCATCTCTTAAATACCATCTCGAACTCATTACCTTGAGGATCATAAGTTGTGATCTCAATTTCCATTGTAGGATCTTCATCTTCATTCAACAGAGGCAGAAGGCACTCCTCTACATCTCTTTTGCTCATCGACAATCTGCTTTGCTCTTTACTTGTATCGCTGCTTGTCAATTGCTTTTCAAAAGGCTTGTTGCATATCCCAATTATCCCACTTAGACAAGGAACTGGCGGAGTAGAAGACAGACTATGATTGCATATACTTTTCGGAATACATTTTTCTGAACTTGGCAATAGTTGGTATTTTGTATTTGTAGTAATATGAATATGATCATCATCATCAACATCAACTTTTGTTTTCATATCATCAATCGCTGAAGGCCGCTTTAAAGAAGCAAGGGCTAAGGCTGCTTCTCCTATTTGTCTAAACTCTTCTGGGTACTGATGAGCAGGCATTGTTGGTATTATTTTTTTCAAAAATTTTAATTTGTAAAAGTACTGCCAAACCCTAAATGAACCTACTTCACCAAACAATTAATGTTGTAGAGCTAAGATCTTTTTATAAGCAGTTCTTAAAGGAGTCTAATTGTAAAAGGAGAGTCTAGGTCAATAGAATTTAACGGGGAGAGTTCTAATTAGGAACAAATCCAAATTGTCATTAAACCTTATTTTGATTTTCTTAATGCAATAAATAAATATTATTATATTATCAAAAACTATCAAATTTACTGTCCACCCCAAATTTTAGTGCTAGAACACTGCAAGATTAGTCAGAATAATTGTAACAATATATTCCCTCCATTCTTTTTTATCAGTCATTTTTTGTTGTTTTCACTATAATTAAGAAATAATAAATAGACTTAAATTTAGTATTAAATTACGTGATTAAAACTAAATTATCAAATCTGATTAGTTCTAACTTTATTGGAAAAGAAAAATAAATTGAAAAAACAAATTAAATTACATTGAAAATCTTAAAGTAATAGATAAATAGAATTTAAATTTTATTCAAAAGTGACAGATAAAAAAAAACAGAAGGAGTATATTTTTCATAATTGTTATTGTTATATTAATTGTTTATAAACCTGTACCAAAGAAGTTTATGCATATAATAAACGAAAAATGTGACAAAATTTAATCAATTTAATTGAATTTAAAAAAAATGACCAAATCAAATTAAATTTCAACTTTAAGTGAATTTTCAAAATTAATTCAAAATTAAATTAAAAAGGAGAATCATAGCCAAACCAAGTTAAATTGCAGCAATTACACTTGATTAAAAGCATCTGAAAATCAATAATTCAATGAAAGTTATTACCATTGCTAAAATTAATTCCTTCTCTAAATTTAAATTTAACCAAATCAGAATGAGATGAGATTTTATTAAAATCAACAAGAAATTAATTTGTAGATGAAATTTAAAGTCAACAAGAAATTCCATTTTTGTGAACAATTAATTTGCAGAGCCCACGTAAGAATTTCAAAAGACAGTTGTTTCCTTGATGTGTCTTTACAAAAGTTTCTTTATATATATATATATATATATATATATATATATATATATATATATATATATATATATATATATATATATATATATATATATATATATATATATATATATATATATATATATATATATATTTGACAAGCTCAAAAGTCGTAATTAGTACAAGTAATTATTAGTAAAATAGATAAATTTTCAATTTATTGTAGTTGTTAGCTACATTAAAATAGCTTGTGCATTGCATGAGCATTCAAATATTATCACAATAAATTCAATCTAATGAGGTTCATCCCAATAGGCTCCAATGATCAATAATTGATTCAATAATACGCACGGAAACGAATTACACAATTATTGACTTAAAATAATCTTATGCAAACTATCAAAATTATCCCGATGATCAGTACTCGATAAAAGTGCATACCGACGATTTAGAATTCAATTTTGCCAGCAACATTTAAAATTGTACTCCTTCCGTTCTTTTTTATCTGTCACTTTTAAGTAAAATTCAAATTTTATTTATCTAATACTTTTAGACTTTAAATGTAATTTAATTTTTTTTAATAAAATCAAAATCAATCAGATTTAATAATTTAATTTTAATCACGTAATTTAATACTAAATTTAAATCTATTTATTATTTTTTAATTCTAATGAAAATAATAAAAGTAACTGATAAAAAATAACGGAGTAAATAGTTAATTAGTCATTATGTTGGAATAAAAAAAAAAAGCCTTGCATAGCAATAAAGTTTTGCAGCACCAAAAATCAGAACGTGGCATGGCTACAAAACTCTCATTACATTGATATATTACTGATTTTTCTAGATCTAAATCTAGTTTTACAAACAGGAAAATGAAAATAGAGATAAATAAATAAATAGTACACAGGATGTTTTCCCACCACAACTACACAAAAAACCATCCAAAAAGGAATACGAAGCCCATATTTTTGCCAAGAGGAGAAGAAACAGACAAGAACTTAGCTAGCAGAATCACATGCACACCCACATATGCACAATGATATTATGATATGCAAGCAGCATCACTTGTGACCATTAGCCCCACCTCAACAATCATCATCTTTTCAACCCCACAAAAGCAATGTCATCAAAATGGATGCAAAGAAAATGAGCAAATCAGTGTTCCGAACTCTGAACCCTCCATCGGTTATGTCTGTGTTTGTTCCGGATCCTGGTCCAATGGGACTTACTCCAGAGCCAATGCCTCCTAAGCCTCCGTTGGACGGGGTGGTTGTGTACGGAGTGGGGGTGGTTGGAGTTGTGTTTGATGATGGTGTTGTGATTGAAGGTGTGTTGGTTGACGGATTTGTGGTCACTGGAGAGGGAGTAGTTGTGCTAGTCCCTGTAGCACTGTGAATAGAAAAAAGAAGCAGAAGTCAACATTAGCCCCCAGTTAATGAGCTGAGGCTCAATAGTGTTGAATTCAAGCGGCGATATCTCAAGTATGAACCCTATCTAAGTCAGAGCCCATCCAGGGGAGAGATGTAACATAGCACAGGCTCAATTGTATTGAAATTGAGCTGTGAGGTCTCAAGTTCCCGCTCTATCTAAGTTGAGCCATACAAGGGAAAGATATATATAGGAAAACAACATTGCACGCTTTAAATCACAACATATGAATATATAAAAAAGGTTAATTATTTTCAATTCAACTGAATATCGACCAACACCAAAAAAAAAAAGATTTGACATTTTCGTTTATTTGAATCTCCCATAAGTTATTTTCTTGTTGTGGTTATGGGGTTCTCTTAATGACTCTAATACCATGCTGAGCTAAACTTCATTGGTAATCTCCTACATGCTTTGGGTTCTATGTCATGGGAGCCGAAGGTTCTAGCAAGTTTCTAACAATGATGCAACCATTGAAAGCTTCACTAAACTTTTTTTACCACAATGATACACGACAATACTCAAATTAAACACTAGAAAATATATGTTTTTAAGTTTTAAATAACAAAATCCAAGTCATGAGCGGGTAAAAGAAAAATTTACTGATCTAAAGAGTTTTCAGAATTAAGAGATGATAGAAAATGAGAAAGAAAAAAAGAAAGATGTACAAGCATTGTGAAATTGTATACTGTATTTATATGGATTTTGATCAAAATGCAGCTAGCAACCCTCTATCATACTCATGAGCTGCTTAAGTAGGCCATTCACGTCCATTGCAATTTGAACTAATACAGCGAAAATAATTAACAAGAAAAACAGATGAATAGCTTCTTTTTTATTTATTTTTTTTTTATGCAAGGAAAGAAATTCATTGAAAGACTATCTGAGTTCTAGTTGTACCAAACCCAACTCCTAATTATGATATAATTCAAACAACAAAAAAATTTGTGTTTCACCAAAGCTAAAGATAAAATTCATTACAGTGATTCGAGAAGAATCACCAATTAGAATTGTGGGACAACACATTGCACAGTGCTCAATACAGCCTCAAATTTCCAAAGTTGGCACAGATCCCCAAAAGTTATGAAGCAACTGTTAAAATCGCAATCCAAGTGGAAGTCCCACCATTGAAGAGCCATAATACTTCTTTTCTCAAATTAAAAAAGAACTGTTGCTATGCTCTATTCCCTTTCCCTCTCCCCCACTTTATTTTACCCCGAGAAACACTTTTTGACCAAATTGCCTCTATTAAAGGGCATTATAGTTTAATAGTTTATTTTTTACCCTTTTCAATTTCGTTGGAGAAAACCCAATAAAATAAAATAAAATAACTCTTAAAAATGAATTAATAACCATATGAACGTTAATTATGGGGACATCAAAAAGCTGTGGCCCAGTATATTCTTACAAGGTACATTATTGTCCTCATACAAGATGTCCATACTGCATCCTCCTCTGTCATATTCAAGCAAAAGCTTTCAACTTTGGTAAAATATATCCAAATTATTGCATTATCTTTAATGAAAGCGCAACATGCCACCAGCTATATGGTGCAATGATCAAGAACATCATCATGCAGGTATAATACTAGTCAAAATAACAAGAAGAGCTCATTTTGAATCTAATGAGAGGTAATAGAAAATAGAGATGATGGATGTTATGCACTTCCACCAACAAAAAAGCATCTTCTTCATGCAAATAGTTGATTGAGACTCAAAATTCTTTCAAAAAGCAATACCTTTCTCCATTGATAAAAGGAAACATGCCCATCCCATCAAGCAAATAAAGAAAATGCCATTTGAGAAGCCAAAGGTGTTGTGCAAAGGAATGTTCACAAGCCAGCATTAAAAATATAAGGTTCCACCCAATTTAGTAAGCTGGAATGAGTTAAATTGCAATTTGGTTAGTCTGCCAATTCTCAAATCAATTGCTGGAAATATATAAAGGTTCAAAGGCATATTCACAAAACAAAGTTTTTTTTTTTTCAGCTACCATTTTGATGTAAATTAAACTAATAAGATACAGAATGGAATTAAAAAAAATATGTTCCCCAGATTCTCCTTAGTCCTTTCATATCAAATATTATTAAATTAAGTTCTCGAAAACCCAAGGGGATGCATGGACGGTTACCACTTGCCACCGAAGAAAAATCACCTTTCCTTAATTGGTACTCCCTCCGTTTTTATATATTTAAGTTTAAAAGTTGTTAAAAAATTCTTTTATGAATGATTTTTTTTAAATTTTTAATGTACTATTGGTTAGTTTATTTCATATTTATCATTATTTAATTAAGCCATATAATTAAGAAAAAAAAAATATTAATGTAAAAAATAGAGTTTTAGGAAAAAATTAATAAGAATAAATTAGTCATTTATATAATATATTTAATAAATTATTAATTTTAGTAAATTATCTTAAACGTCAAATATAAAATAAATAAAAAATAAAAAGGAGGGAGTATATTCCTTCAAATTTTTCAATTGTGTATATTCCTTCAAATTTTTCAATTGTCAAAGTGTTAAAATACTAGGCAAAGGGTGCCTTCCAAACAGAGGAAGAAGCCCCCCTTTGGTCAAAAGTTAAAATGGCACTCTAAAATTAATTAAAAAACAAAAGGGTACCCCTAATTAAAATCACACTATGCTGAATGTGTCAGACCTGAGCTGAAGCCACATTTACTTTAATCACTAAAGTCTGAAATGCAAGGAGATAAAGAAAAGAAATTCAAAACCCAAACCAGAAACAGCAATAGAGTTACAGAGAAACAAAACATTCCAATGAAGGTAAAAAGCAGTATATATACCTGGCGCTGGCGGGATAGGAACAGCCATTACTGCCTATAAGAAAAACACAAATAGGAAACATAAGGAAAAAAAAAATTTGTTTTTCGAATTTTACTAAAGAAATGTGGCAATAATAAGCTGATATTTGAGAGGGATAAGAGGAATATGACTCACTAGGATCAGTAGTAGAAATGGCAGCAGTGCCAGAAAAATCACAAGAACCTTGAGCTTGGCCTTTTCGCTGGAAATAGCTATTAACAGCATAAGAGCAATGAGCTCTTACAGTATTTGGTTGAAAGCAAGGTCCATTTGAATGAATTGGACCACAGTCAGCTCCTGCTCCACAAGCATAGTCCAGAGTCTTTTGAAGCATTGCATCTTGCAATTGCTTGCACACACACCATGTGCAACCTAATATAATTTCAATAGACAATTAGTAGAAGTAAAACAACATAAATAAAATGAAAAACAAGTAAACCCAACAGCAGAGAAAGGTAAAAAAAAAAAAAATTAGAGAACTTTTCGGCCAGAAATGAGGAAGAAGAAGCCATTTTCTCTAAAATAACTTGCTGGAAAAAAGAAAATTTGTCAAAGAAAAAGAAAGAATGAAAGAAACCAAAGGCAATATCATCTCCAAAGATTGCATTGCTTGATACCCATTTAAAAAAGTACCAGATAATGAATAAAAAAATATGGTTAAAAAAACAATGCTCAGTTGGAAACAAGACATGACTTGTAAATCTTTGAGAAAGAAGAACAGAGTAACCAAGAAAAACAAAAAACAGTAGACATCAAAAGATTGAGAAAATAAGAAAAAAGAGCCAATATAGGAGCTTACTAGCATGGCCAGACATGGCCAACAAGAGCATTGCAAAAGCTAATAAAACAGCCATTACGGATGAAACGAGTGGGTAAGAGAGATATGGCAATGGTGGCCAGAAAAGGGATTTTCTTGCAGATTCAGTGAGAGAGAGAGTGCATTAGGAGCAGAGTGAGGGAGTGAGAGAGAAGACGGGTATGCAATGAGTACAGACAATAACTAGTGAAGCAGCAGATTGTGGGCGAATATGGCCCATTTTGCTGGGTCGGTTTCTGATGGCTTTTTTGTTCGTTATACTAATTTTTTTTTTCCATTTTTTTCTCATCTCTCAAAAAAAAAAAAAAAAAGTTCCATGGAAAAGAGGAATCGTGTGAATGAGGAGTAGAAGAGTGTCATCTGAATTTGCACATGACTGGGATGCAAAAGTAGTTGGACTCATCAAGGTGGGAATTCTGCAAAAAAAAACTAGCCCGATCAGATCGAATTTGAACTCTCCAGTAATTAAGTCAGTTTTGAATTTTTTAGATAGAGAATATATTGAGTTAAGTACTCTTGTTGCATGTTTTTAGAAATGAAGCTAATATTTATAAGAACGAAAAATCTACTTAAGAGGTCTACTTTATGTGTCAGAGTAGGTGGGAGGTGATGTGATTTTTGACAAGCGACGGTAGCGTGTGTCAGACACATCTGATAAGATAAGGCCATCAAGATCGATTGGGCTATTCCGTCAGATGGATTTTGACATGTCTCTGGTCGTGTGTCCAAGGTGAAATGGCATTGGGTCTTTAGTGGTTTAGACCTCTTAGCCAATTTGGGCTTTTGTTTCTTATTAGCCCATTTATTTATGAAATATTGAGTATTATCATTTATCCTCCCTCAAATGCTCCGATCAGTAGATCAGGTGATTTGGGAGTTTTTGGATTGATACGCATTCTTCTGCGAGTCAATTGTATCTTGTGAGAGCTTTTCTAGAAGGTGTTTTGGTCAATGCCCAGATAGATGGTCTTTCTCACCTGTCCATATAGGTTTTTTGGTTGACATTTGTATAATCTGTTTTGAGGGCTAATTTTCTAGCCGTTATCATTGTATCTTTGGGCTCATTTTAATCCCATTGATAGAAGTTAGATACCATGTCAGTCTGGGGTGACTTTTCTAGCTTTTTTACTTATGAGCCTTGATTGAGCTTTGTAGTCTTCCTTTTAGCTTTTTTCAAATTTGGTGATATCCCGTCAAGCAGGTTTATAGTCTTTCTGCTTTGCAGCTTAGGTTTTCCTTTTTCCATGTTAGCTTTTTCAAGCTTTGAAGATATCCCATCAAGCGGGTTATTGTTTATTTTTGCACTTTTGTGCTTCTTCTGTCTCGTAGGATTGGGGATTTCTGGTCGTTTTCCAAAGTTTCCTGCAAAAAAGAAAGAGGGAGTGTATATCCATACAATCGAGAATTTTTACCTGCTTTTTCAGAGGGTTGTCATTCAGGATACTCTTTTCTTTCTTTTGGCATTTTTGTTGCCTTGGGCATGCATCTAATGCTTTTAGGTTGTGATTGCCTTCTACGCTTCCCACTTTTTGTTCCCTTTTGCAATGAGTTATTTTTTCTTTGAGATGGTCTATTTATGGTGCAATTGCTTCTTTCCACCTTGCCTTCCTATTTGTGGTGGTGCTTGCTTATCCTTGAAAGAAATGCATTAGTGTAAATTATGAATTAAAAAGGATAAAGTTTACCTTTTATTTTCCTGAGCTTTTTGATATAGTTTAATTAGGTCAAGCTTTCCCTTTTCCCCCTGTTGGGTCGCATTTTGTGTCTTTGATGCCACAGGGCCCTTGCTAAGTCTTGGTTAGTCAACGAATTATCCCTTCTTGATTCCTTTGTTCACTTTTGATTAGGACACAGTCTTTTTGGAATAATCTATCCTTTGGTTGCTTCTTTGCTGTTATCTTTAGTTTTTATTCATCTAGGCTTCTTTTAAAGAGATGGGGCCGATCATAGCCGAACAGTTTGCTTTTGAACTTCTATTGATCTTATTTTTATTACTTTATTTTCTGGCCCTTTTTGTAAACTTATCGATCAATCTCTTCTTCAATTTAGTAGGCATTCTCGATACCGTGTTGCCTTTTTGAAAGGTTTTCGGCTTTTCTGTTTAGAGCTTTTCTTGTCTCGTTTTTAATTGCTTTTCCTTTTTTGGCTTTTACTCACCGTTAATATGGATCTTGTTTGGATAAGGCAGACCACTTTGATTAGTCTAACCATGCTTTGATCGGTCCCTTCTGTAAGTGCTCTCTTTTTTCCCTTTTTGGAGTTTAGATGCTTTTTCTCAATTACTTCCTCGAGTGATTCTTGTTTCAAGGCTTTCTTATGGATTTTAATAAGCTTTGCTTGAAATGTGCTTTCGATGCTATGGGGGCTTCGAGTCATATTTTTTCAGTTTTCCTACCTTTGGCTCTTGTTTTCACCCAAACGGTATTATCAGAAGTTTCATTGAATGACCATTGATCAAAGCTTTCATTGCTTATCACCATTTTTATTTTCATGCAAGTATGGCCTTTTTTCATTTTCTCTTTTTGAATTCATTCTTCAATTGATTTCATTTTTCATTTTGTATTAGAATTAATTGGTCTCTATTATAAGTTCTTGAATGATTCTTTATAAAATAATGATGATATTAACTCAAGAATGGCAAAATTCAGGCAAAGATTATCAAGAATCGAGCCATCTAGGAGTAGTAACCTTGACTAGCAGAACAAAAATGGGATTTATCTTACAAAATTCTTTTTTTTATTATAGAATTTTCATATATGTTGTGTTTTTTTTATCATTTCAATTATTGCATATAAACTTTTGTTATCATTTTTAAGATGCAAACTGAATTGAATAGGCAATCAGAGCTAATGGCTTAGTTAAATTGAACTCCATTATCTATTGAGTGAAGATGATGAGTAAGAGTTTGCTATTTTTTTTACTCGATATGATGATTTCCTTGCTCTTGCTCTACTTATTTGAGGTTGTATTCCCCCTGGTCTTTTGACGTTGTAATTTTTCAAGGTTACTATACAAGTCCCAACTTTGCTGAGATGGGCTTTATTTTTCTAATATTTTAGGATACTGTTATTTGCTTTTGCTTGTTTTGTTTATCCCTCTTTTGTCCCTCGATATGTGAGGTTGCAAATCTATTTTGATATGGCTGAGATGCAGCTCTCTTCTAGTTTTGGTATTGGTTTTCTCTGCAAAATTTGGTTTTTTGCTATGTTTTCAAGGTGCTATACTTCCATTACGTTTTAAACTCTTTATTTTTTGTTAAATTGAAAGGATTGTGCAAGGTTAATAAGTTTCTATAATCTTTGTTCTTTTGAGGGGGTTGAGCAATCTTGTTATGTTTGGTCTAGATATTGCTTATCTTTTGGATTTTAATTGTAATTCTCGGCTCTATCGAGATGAATAAAACTCTCATTTAAACAAAAAAAAAAGGTGTTTCATTTCTAACCAAACCAAACCCAAATATTTTTACCATTTGTAAGATGCAGCAAAACTTTGGTCTTTTATTCTTTTAATATGAAAGATTTAAAATTTTTTTTATAGTTTAACTTATAGCAACGGATATGCAAGTGTGGAAATTGAACTGATCATAATTATCAATTATATTTTCCATGTTCTTTCTATAATAATAATAATAATAATAATAATAATAATAATAATAATAATAATAATAATAATAATAATAATAATAATAATAATAATAATAATAATAATAATAATAATAATAATAATAATAATTGAAGGAGTTTGAGATATTCTCATAAATCACGAGATGAGAAATTGGCCCTGATATAAACGAGTATATATTAGAATAAGAAATAATATATATGCAATTAGTTCCTTATCAAGATTTTTCATAATTAGAAAATATGTTATTATTGGGGAGTATTAATATTAGTAGTTACCGAATTTAAATTAGGTAACTGACATATTAATTATAATCATTATTTTCTATACTAAATATTGTAACTGCCAATTTAATATATACTAATTAGGGCAATTAAATCATACCTTTATTGGAACCCTATATAAAGGCATATATTCTCCATTTGGGACAGTAAGATAAATCTTCCATACCGAAACTCTGCTAAATTGATTTCACACAAATTCTCTCTTGTTCATCGAGGTTTTTAGTTTGTGGCACAAATGTTTTCATCCTGAGGATTCCTGTGGCATGGGTGAAAACCTGACCGGTGATACAAAAAGGTAGATAATCTCAGTGTTTGTAATTTTTTGCTTCAAGAGGTATTTATGTCTACTTCTCGTTATTTTATCATGATTATTTTCTTTCATTGGTATCAGAGATATTTTTTTGTGTTCCGGCTTGTTATATTTAAATATATTTTTTTGTGAAAATATAGAGACATGATTTTGGCTATTTGGTATGCCCATGATTCTGTTCTATTTTTTAATTTTGGACAATAATTTTTATGTGTTTTTGGACATCGAAATATATTATAATTATTTAAAAATATGTAATTAAAATTTCAAGTGAGAATTTTTTATTTTTGACCATACCATTGAACTTAATGGCCCCGAAAATCCACCTTTAGAAAAAATCCAGTAGCCTGAAACCACCAGAAAGGTGGCATGTGCATTACATGTGCCACTAGGGTGTTGGGCACGTGTCAGATGGTGCATCCCCAACACACGCTAAATCCACGTGCTGAGTGGGATGTCACTCAGCCATTTGGACCAATAGGGGTTAAACATGGGGCCGAATGGTAAAGTGCTATGTGTCCGATGATGTGGCAATGGGACCACATGCCACCACGTGGTAGGCTCTGCTACTGACACGTGGCAAGGGTTTTGCCGCATGACTTGATGTGTCAGGCCATATAGCATCCACATGGCATCCTGTTGTAATGCCCCTCATTATACCCTAGGAGAATTTGCACTAATTAATTATTAGTGTCTATGTTTAATTAACTATAATTGTGTAGAGAAGGATCTAATTGATTAGTTAAAGGGTAATTTTTGGGTTATTAGTGGAAATAAGAGAAATTAAGGGACCCAATAGTAAGATTTTCTTTTATGTGACATTTGGACCAATTAGAGAGAAAAGATAGGGAGATATTTTGGTGAAGGATGGCTGACCAAACAAGGGTCTGCATTCTCCATCTTCATCTTTTCTTAACCTCTAAATCTTCTCTCTCAAACCCTAAACTCTCTCTCTCTCAAATCCTCTCTCTAGAAGTCTTGGGTTTTGGTAAAAAGGGGAAGAAAGATTTACTTGATTTTGGTTTAAGGTAACCTTGTTTCTTCTTTAATATATGTTATTCATTAAATAGCTTAAGAAGTGTTCATGGAAGTGTCTTTTTTTTATAAAAGGAGAATCAAGCAAGAAGAAGGAAAAGGAGACTCTCTAAGGTTGAAGGGAGTTAGAGCTTAAGCAAGGTATGGAAACTTGTGTAATTATATGTGTGTATGCTTGAGGTGTTAACATGAGAAGTATCTTCACTACTTCTATTATGTGTTTTATGGATGATCTTAAACTTGAAAGTGGTTTAGAGATGAAAGTTAAAAGTTTTATTGAGAAATATGGAAATCTGTTTTAAGGATCATATGAGCAGTCTGTAATCTTTTGGGTATATCATGAGTTCTAGGTATTCAAATGAAGAAATTCTAGTTGGTATAGAAACTAGACATGTATATCTTGATTTTGTCTGAAGAAATCGAGAATTAGGTTTATATGAGCAGTCTATGGTTTTTCTTGTATATATGTAGATTTACAGGTCCTATTGAGATGATTTTTAGTGTTTTAGAAATATAGGCCTAAAACTTTATAGAAGATAGTGTTTTCAGAAAAAGTCATTTGGTATGTTGAAATTGAGATGCAATTTGAGTTTTGAAATTAACTCACAAGATTTTTGAGCAATGAGCATTGAAGCTTTTGAACCGTCGCTTTGTGTCGCGAGCGCGACATCAAGGAATCTTCTTTTAGGCAATTGCTTACTGTCGCAAGCGCGGTTAATACCGCGGACGCGACAAGTGTCGTAAGCGCGACAATAAGCATTTGTTCCTATATTTTTTATTATTATTATTTACATTTTCTATTTTTCCATTATAATAAGCTATGCCCGAATGTGTTACTTTAAATATTGAACAGGTATGCTATGGTATTACAATTGATGATGCATACACTTGCTTTTCTATGAATAGTGCTTATGTCTATGTATATATATATAAAATATACTATTCTGATTATAATGCATATTTATATGAATTGAATAATGCATGGACTAAAAGTTGGTTGTGGATAGATAGGCATGCCTATAGGGTTACAGTCGTAGCTGCTATAGTCTGACTCTTATGAGTCCACAGTTTATCTCTAAATGAGACCACAGTTCTAACCCAAATAGATCCACAGATTTAATACCTTCAGGATATTTATAGATTTGATACCTTATGGTATCCACAACACCTGTTATCCACACCCATAGAAAAAGAATTAAACAGGCAAATTTATAAGATGAAAAATATGCATATACAGTTTACAATCTTTCATTGTATGATTTAATGAGATAGTTATTCCTTCCAATATTGCATTTTGTTTATTCATTATTACTTTATTATTTACTAATAAAGTATATGCAATTTATTTTATACTATTGTTGCATGCTTGGTGATAACTACTGTGAGTGGTTATCAACATATTAGTTTGTTCCCCACTAAGCTTTATAGCTTAGCACAGGTGTTTATCCGTGTAGGTTCGCAGGGTAGACATTTTGTCCAGTGACAAAGCCAACAATCTCCAAAGCCAACATCAAATTAGGAAGATTATCCTGATGTATGAAATTAATTTTGTATCTTTTTGGTTAGATAATATTATATATTATGTATTAAAGTCTTGTAATTATTAAGTTATGTAAATAATAACTAATAGCATGTTAAAGTATCACCCTCAATCCATATATGATTTGTATAGTATGAATGTAAGTATACTCATATATGCATCTTAACAGAGAACCAACAGGACTTATAGGATTAATAAATGTAATTAGTAACAGTAATCAATATTATCTAGTACAGTCATTATATTTTTGGTATCAAAGCGCCTTGGTTTAGGCGGTTCTGGCTTATAAGAATTTCAAGGTTTATAGATATAGAATTCTCGTTGATGTTGGTTGATTGTGGCTGTCCCTGTGTTTCTTTTGATATAGTTAGAGATAGAAGGACATCGTGAAGTGGTAGATGAATCTGTTGAGAGCAATCTACCTGGACAATCTAATCCTTTTCAGCCTGAATCTTCTGCATCCATTAGAGGTGGTGTAGCCGCTACTGAACCTGGGGAAGCATTGTTGAAAATTTCCCACGACATGGCTCAGATTTTACAGCGGATGACTGCACCAAAGGCTCTGATTTTTTAGATCAGGAAGCATGGTGCAGAAGAATTTCTAGGCTCTACTTGGGAAAAATCTGAGAAAGCAAAGTTATGGCTTGAAAGGTTGGAGTGGATATTTGCAGAAGTTCAATGCCTAGCTAATCAAAAGGTGACTTGTGCTGTGTCCTTGCTTCAGAGAGCAGCCTACAACTGGTGGAAATTAGTTCAGACACAACCTCAGCTACCTGATTCCCTCTCTTGGGAGTTCTTTGTAGCGGAGTTTAAAAAGAGGTATGTGACTGAAGCATATAAGGATGAAAGGTTGAAGCAGTTTTTGAATTTAAAGTAGAGAGGTATGCCAGTGGCTACATATGAAGCAGAATTCAGTCGCCTAAGCAAATATGTACCAAAACCTATGCTGACTGGGACTTTCAAGTGTCACCAATTTGAAGATGGATTGAATGATCAGATCCTAGAGCATTTGATAGGACCTATCTCTTTGCATCCCGTGGATTATCATCAGCTAGTTTAAGCAGCTATCTGAGTAGAGAAAGAAGAAAATGCAAAAAAAAAAGGGAACAAAGAAGAAAAAGTTTTTCTCGGGGTGGTTCTTCATCAGGAAAAAGACCAAGAATGACTCCAGGAGAACAACCAATGGAGTCTGGTACTCGCTCTGCATCTAGAGGTGGTCGACATGGGACTTTTTCTTTAGCTGAATCTGGTAGAGGTACTACATCAGAATAGGGCAAAGGTCAAGCTCCAGAATGTACCTATTGTTTTAGGCGACATTAGGGAACTTGTAGAATGCTCACAGGTGCTTGTTTTAGATGTGGCAGCATGGAGCATTTTATGGCAAATTGTCCTATGACGCAAGAATAAGCCTCCAGTAAAGTAATAGAGGAGCTTCTAATGCACCCTCTTCAGGTAGAGGTCGTGGTAGAGGCATAGGTGGATCGGGCCAGTTTAGAACACAGTCCAGGAATGTTTATGAGATAGTGGATCGACCATTCACCCCTACACCTCTTGTTAGAGCTGATGCTATGAAAGGTCGAGAAGATGCTAATGCTCCTGAGGTCATAGCTGGTACATTTTCTCTCTTTGATACTGATGAGCATGTGCTTATAGACCCGGGATCTGCACATTCATATATCTGTAATGGGGAGTTGGGTAGAAATGTATCTGTTGTAGATCATTTGGACTATGATATATGTGTAATAAGTCCTTTGGGCCACAATATACATGTAAATGAAATTTATAGAAATTGCCCTATTAGAATTCAAGAAAGAGAATTTCCAACTGACTTAATTGTTCTACCCTTCCATGAATTTGATGTAATCCTGGGTATGGATTGGTTGTTTAGATACCAAGCCATAGTGAACTGTAAAGCTAAAATAGTAGTAGTCAAGGATGCTGGGGAAAAAAGAGACATTGATTCAGGGTATTAAGTCTAAACCCTTAACCAATGTTATCTCGGCTATGAAAGCGAAAAGATTCCTTAGAAAAGGCTGTGAAGCATTCTTGGCTTTGGTTCTCGATTCTAAGAGGGAGGCAGTTAATCTTTAAGATATTCTAGTGATCAATGAGTTTCCCGATGTTTTCCCGAAGAACTTTCGGGTTTGCCACCAGAGAGAGAGAAGTCGAGTTATCTATTGAAACGTTGCTTGGAACTACTCCTATATCCAGAGCACCTTATAGAATGGCACCATCAGAATTAAAGGAGCTAAAGGTTCAGTTACAAGAGTTGTTAGATAAAGGCTTCATCAAGCCTAGTATGTCACCTTGGGGCGCATCGATACTGTTTGTCAAGAAGAAAGATGGCACTTTGAAGATGTTCATTAACTACAGATAGCTCAATAAAGTAACTGGAAAGAACAAGTATCCTTTACCTCAGATCGAGGATCTATTCGATCAATTACGAGGTGCTAGAGTGTTTTTTAAAATTGATCTAAGATCGGGATACTATCAACTTCAGGTCAAAGATATAGATGTTCAAAAGATAGCTTTTAGAACTCGATATGGTCATTACAAATTCTTAGTAATGCCTTTCGGGTTGACTAACGCACCAGCAGCCTTTATGGATCTGATAAATAGGGTGTTCAGACCCTATTTAGACCAATTTGTTGTGGTGTTTATCAATGATATTTTAGTCTACTCTCACAATCAAGCGGAGCATGCAGAACATTTGAGAATAGTGTTGCAAACTTTGCGAGAACAATAGTTATATGCAAAGCTAAGTAAATGTGAGTTCTGGCTTAAAGAAGTTTCTTTCCTTGGGCACGTGGTGTCTTCAGAAGGCATCAGGGTGGACCTTAAAAAGATTGAAGCTATTGTAAACTGGAAGCCACCTCAGAATGTGCCAGAGGTCCGAAGTTTCTTGGGCCTAGCTGGTTATTATAGAAGATTTGTAGAAGGCTTTTCAGTTATTGCCCCCCCGCTCACTAAGTTACTTCAGAAAGAAGCTAGATTCGAATGGACGGATCGATGCCAAATAAGTTTTGAGCGGTTAAAGAAGATGTTAACGGAAGCTCTAGTTCTTACCCAGCCAGTAGCAGGTAAAGAATATTCTATGTATAGTGATGCATCGAAACATGGCTTGGGATGTGTGTTAATGCAGAAAGGTAAAGTAGTGGCTTATGCGTCAAGACAGTTAAAGCCTCATGAACAGAATTATTCGACTTATGATTTGGAATTGGCTGCAGTTGTGTTCGCTTTAAAGATATGGCGACATTACCTTTATGGTGAGAGTTGCAAAATTTATACAGATCATAAAAGTCTTAAACACTTGCTTACTCAGCGAGATCTCAATCTAAGACAATGCAGATGGCTAGAATTGTTTAAAGACTATGATTGTATAGTGGACTATCACCCAGGAAAAGCAAACGTAGTGGCTGATGCATTGAGTCGGAAGATGATGGCAACCTTGTTATTACAAGATTATAAATGGAAGTTTGCATCTGATGGGGCTTTGTTAGCTCAATTACGAGCTTGCCCTAATCTAAGGCAGGCAATAATAGATGCTCAGGCAGGTGATAAGAAGCTACAACCATTGGCTCAATCTGTATATGAGGGAGGTCCAGTAGAATATTCAATTGGGATTGATGGTGGTCTCTACCTTCGGAATCACCCCAATGGCAACAAAATGTATAGAGATCTGAAACTGTTTTACTGGTGGCCAGGAATGAAAAGAGATGTGACTGAGTATGTTTCTAGATGCCTGACATGTCAACAAGTAAAAGTAGAGCATCAACTTCCTTTGGGACTATTAAATCCTCTTCCCATTCCTCAGTGAAAGTGGGATAATGTCACCATGGACTTCGTCATAGGTTTACCCACTACTCAAAGGAAGCATAATGTAGTGTGGGTCATAGTAGACATATTAACTAAGGTGGCACATTTTATACCGATCCGAACTAATTATTCGATGGACAAGTTAGCTGAGTTATATATAGACCAGATTGTTAGATTGCATGGGGTACCAATCTCAATCATTTCAGATCAGGATCCGAGATTCACTTTCAGATTTTGGAAGAGTCTACAACAAGCTTTAGGTACAAAAATTCTTCTTAGTACTGCTTTTCATCCTCAGACCGATGGGCAATCGGAAAGGATTATACAAGTGCAGGAGGATATGTTAAGAGGCTGTGTTTTAGATTTTCCCGGGAGTTAGGATAAATATGTAACTCTGATGGAATTTGCATATAACAATGGCTATCAAACTAGCATTGGTATGCCACCTTATGAAGCACTCTATGGTCGAAAATGTAGAACTCCCTCCTATTGGACAGAGTTAGTTGAAAGTAAATTGACAGGCCCTGGCATTTTTTAAAGATACAGAAGAAAAGATTCAACTTATCAAGCAAAGATTGAAAGAAGCCAATGATAGACAGAAGTCATATGCAGATTTGAAAAGAAAGGACAATGAATATCAAGTTGGTGATGAAGTGTTCTTAAAGGTGTCTCCATGGAGAAAAGTGTTACGATTCGGAAAGAAAGGGAAACTCAGTCCCAGGTTTATAGGCCCTTATAGAATTCTGGAACGGATTGGACTAGTATCATACCGATTGAATCTTTCCAGTGAATTATCAAATTTACATGATGTTTTTCATGTTTCCATGCTCCGACGATATCGATCTGATGAATCACATATTATACCAGTGCAAGATATCAGTGTCAGATCTGATTATACATATGATGAAGAGCCTAAATAGATCTTGGCTAGGGAAGTTCGACAGTTGAGGAACAAAGAAATCCCCCTAGTCAAAGTGTTATGGCAACACCACGATGTACAAGAAACAACGTGGGAACCGAAAGCTGTAATACGGGCTCCATACCCACAGCTCTTCAATACAGGTATGAATTTCGAGGACGAAATTCTCTTGGGGGGAGAGAGTTGTAATGCCCCTCATTATACACTAGGAGAATTTGCACTAATTAATTATTAGTGTCTATGTTTAATTAAGTGTAATTTTGTAGAGAAGGACCTAATTGATTAGTTAAAGTGTAAGTTTTGGGGTATTAGTGGAAATAAGAGAAATTAAGGGACCCAATAGTAAGATTTTCTTTTATGTGACATTTGGACCAATTAGAGAGAAAAGAGAGGGAGATATTTTGGTGAAGGATGGCCAGCCAAATAAGGGTCTTCATTCTCCATCTTCATCTTCTCTTAACCTTTAAATTCTCTCTCTCAAACCCTAAAATCTCTCTCTCTCAAATCCTCTATCTAGAAGTCTTGGGTTTTGATAAAAAGGGGAAGAAAGATTTACTTAATTTTGGTTTAAGGTAACCTTGTTTCTTATTTAATATGTGTTATTCATTAAATAGTTTAAGAAGTGTTCATGGAAGTGTCTTCTTTTATAGAAGGAGAATCAAGTAAGAAGAAGGGAAATGAGACTCTCCAAGGTTGAAGGGAGTTAGAGCTCAAGCAAGGTATGAGAACTTGTGTAATTATATGTGTGTATTCTTGAGGTGTTAACATGAGAAGTATCTTCACTACTTCTATTATGTGTTTTATGGATGATCTTAAACTTGGAAGTGGTTTAGAGATGAAAGTTACAAGTTTTGTTGAGAAATATGGAAATCTGTTTTAAGGATCATATGAGCAGTTTGTAATCTTTTAGGTATATCTTGAGTTCTAAGTATTCAAATGAAGAAATTCTAGTTGGTATAGAAACTAGACATGTATATCTTGATTTTGTCTGAAGAAACCAAGAACTTATTTTCACTGCATGATAGTGAAAATCAGTATTGGAATCCGGTCATGGTTGTTACCCGATTCATATGAGCAGTCTATGGTTTTTCTTGCATATCTGGAGATTTACAGGTTCTATTGAGATGATTTTTAGTGTTTTGGAAACTAGAAATATAGGCCTAAAATTTTGTAGAAGATAGTGTTTTCATAAAAAGCCGTTTGGTATGTTGAAATTGAAATGTAATTTGAGTTTTGAAATTAACTTACAGGATTTTTGAGTAATGAGCGTTGAAGCTTTTGAACCGTCGCTTTGTGTCACGAGCACGACATCAAACCGTCGCTTTGTGTCGCAAGTGCAACATCAAGGAATCTTCTTTTAGGCAATTTCTTACTGTCGTGAGCGCGGTTAATACCGCGGATGCGACAAGTGTCGCGAGCACGACTATTGCTGCGAGCGCGACAATAAGCATTTGTTCCTATATTTTTTTATTATTATTTACATTTTCTCTTTTTTCATTATAATAAGCTATTCCCGAATGTATTACTCTAAAGATTGAACAGGTATGCTATGATATTACAATTGATGACGCATACACTTGCTTTTCTATGAATAGTGCTTATGTATATATATATATATATATATATACTATTTTGATTATAATGCATATTTATATGAATTGAATAATGCATGGACTAAAAGTTGGTTGTAGATAAATAGGCATGTCTATAGGGTTACAGTCGTAGCTGCTATAGTCTGGCTCTTATGAGTCCACAGTTTGTCTCTAAATGAGACCACAGTTCTGACCCAAATAGGTCCACAGATTTAATACCTTCGGGTATTTACATATTTGATACCTTATGGTATTCACAACATCCGTTATCCACACCCACAGAAAAAGAATTAAACAGGAAAATTTATAAGATGAAAAATATGCATATACAGTTTACAATCTTTCATTGTATGATTTAATGAGATAGTTATTCCTTCCAATATTGCATTTTGTTTATTCATTATTACTTTATTATTTACTAATAAAGTATATGCAATTTATTTTATACTATTGTTGCATGTTTGGTGATAACCACTGTGAGTGGTTATCAACATATTAGTTTGTTCTCCGCTAAGCTTTATAGCTTAGCACAGGTGTTTATCCGTGTAGGTTCGTAAGGTAGACCTTTTTTTCAGGGACAAAGCCAACAATCTCCAAAGCCAACATCAAATTAGGAAGATTATCCTGATGTATGAGATTAATTTTGTATCTTTTTGGTTAGATAATGTTATATATTATGTATTAAAGTCTTGTAATTATTAAGTTATGTAAATAATAACTAATAGCATGTTAAAGTATCACCCTCAATCCTTATATGATTTGTATAGTATGAATGTAAGTATACTCATATATGCATCTTAACAGAGAATTCACAGGACTTACAGGATTAATAAATGTAATTAGTAATAGTAATCAGGATTATCTAGTACAGTCATTACACTTGTGGCGCTGACATGTGGCATATGGGTCTAGTCACGTGGCTTGATATGTCATACCACATGTTAACATATGGGTAAATGACTGATTACCACATGGCAAACTGTGGTCGTGCCACGTATCTATCTGTTAGTCCATTAGGCACCATGTGGACCAATTAAGGTCTGTCATATGTCTGTTTGTCGTGCCATATGGTGACACATGGCTCATTCGTGGCTCAGTGGCCCAGCTGGAGCATGGCTTCTGTCCTGCACGTAGGAGCCACCCTCACCGGTGCATGTGGGCAAAAAGGGCTTATCCGACCACCATTTTTTACCCATTTTTTTACAATATGGTTTTTCTTATTTTTTTTCTAATTTTGGTTATTTTTTAAAAATTGTTTGTGCAACAAAATTATTTTTTATAAATTATTTTTATTGAAAAATTAAAAAAAAATTTAAATAAAATGTGTTTCCTGTCTCCTTTAATTTTTTAAATATGTTTAAAAATTAATTATGTGGATTTTTTCCTTATTTTTGATTGAAATGAGTTTCAATCATTTATTATTTGTACATATGTGTATTGACAATTTTTGGTTCTGTTATGTGTAACAAATGTGATTATTGGTAGAAGGGTCAAATTACTATGAGACAAAATTATTGGTAAACTAGACACATAGGACCGCAACTTTTATGAAGAAAAGTTAGTCTAATTCTGTATCTATTTTATTCTATTAATTTTTAAATCAGTGATAATACTGGTTGTTCTTGTTGACGAATCTGTCTTTTAGTTTGTTGGACCTATCAGGAGTGTTTTGTTAATAATTTGAGTTTTAAAGAAGAAAATTGTCTAAATCCAATTGGGTTATAATACATACTTCCATATCTAGGTTTTCTATAAAGATGACCAAGTCAAATTCTACCCTTAGTTATATCAAAAATTAGATTAAAAATCGGACAAGTAGTAGCCCTGTCAATAGAAATAGTTTTTAGTAATTTGTAAATATGTAGAGATTTAGATATGAGTTTGAAATGATTTTTAATATTTCAGAAACTAAAAATATAGAGGAAGAAATTTGTAGAAGGCCACTTGACCTAAAAATGATGTTAAAATGGTTAAAAATTACAAACAAGATAGAATTGGAAGTCTGCCTCAATGTGGAATGTATGTTACGGTCAGTACTCATTTGGTAATGATCGTGACCCTCCCTTATTTCACTTAAACTTGATTTTTAAGCGTCAATTAGTCACCAAAGTTTGTCTAAACCTCTCTAAATATTTTTAGAACATTTTTTAAACATAAAATAAAGGTTAATTGTGACAATAAACATGTGATTAACATAATGTCATATATAATACAAGTTGTAAAGAAAGACATTAAGTATTTATGACAAAACAATACATGAGATTTAAGATATAATGTTACCATATAGTGGACCTTTTAATTAAAAATATGAAAGTTTATATTATATGGCTATTATATGATTTTATATATATATATGTGTGTGTGTGCATGTACACATAAGGGTAATTATTATATGTGTGTAATACAATGTAATTGAAAATAATATTGTGCATGTGAAGTGTATGTTTAAGAATATATGCTAATATTACTTTTTAAAGCAATTAGGCATAAAGAGTTAATGAAGCATGTCATATAACAAATATATGAACTATTAAACATATTACTTTATTGAGATAACTTGTACATGCCTATATATTATGCGTATGAATTATCATGTTAAAGCATATGAAAACAATGATATATGTTCATGTACAATTACTTGAAATGTCATATAAGATTGTATGTGAAAGAGTTACATGCTTTGAAGCAATTTTTAAGTATAGTAAAGTATTATTCGCAAGGTGTGCATGATATGACATATATAGAAAGCTTATGCATGAACATGAATATATATGCATGTATGTTACCTATAAGTATATGATGACGAAAGAGTAAAGCATGGAATAAAAATGCTCAATCATGAACATGATATAGTGTTATAGAAAGTCATTCATGCACATGTATATGATTTTGATTATCCTGCTCATAGTTATACATGAATATATATGTGTGTGTGTGCGCGCGCGCGCACGCATGTGTGTGTGTGTGGTGAAAAATAGAAAATATATAATAATAATGCTCAACATAAAGCATGATCACATATTTAAAGAAAGTGTTACATGAACATGGATATGATTACCCTGCGACATAGTTATACATGAGTTTTCATATACACATGTGTGACTGGTGTTTAGCAAGTGTATTAGATCGGCTAGTAATATAGAAAAATATATTTATGACCCTTAAATATCGAATCCAAGAGAAACTTATATATGTATGGAGGATTTTAGATTTTTATAATGAAAAATGTGTGTGAGAGAGAAGAGGAATCCCAAAGTTGCAATTATGAAGGTTAACTAAATTAAAGACAGGAACTTGAACAACTAAGAGTAACAATCTAAAGTAAACAGCTAAAACTAAAATAATTAAACTAAATATTGAATGAAAGCAGATAAATGGGATAGATAAAAATCAATATTAAAATAACTTTCACTAAAGGATTATTCATCTTAACTTTATATTGCAATGACTTAATTCAAAAAGAGAACATAAGTGATCATGAAGAAATCAGACGAAAAAGGCAAGATATCTTAACATAAGAATACCATTCTTAAGCATTAAACCTTTCATGTTCAAAATTATTCAACATTTAGCATAAAAATATGATTTTAACCTTCTAGATGTCTACTAAACTCTTTTGCAAGTAAATTTAACTTTCATCTATTCTTGATTTTAACCTTTCTTAGTCTTAATCTATTGCTACCAATGTTACACCCTACGTTTACTCAATTTCCTAATATTTTATTACTATTATTATTACTTTACTTTGATTCCTTAATTCCTATGTCACCTTAAATACTCATTTAGCATTATTAAATTATTATTATTTATTTGATAAAATTTTCGGCAGTATGATGAATTAAAATCATGCTACTCAAACCTGTAAAAATTCAAATTACACTTTCATAAAGTAAACATAATTATAATTAAATACTACACAAGTACAATTCATACGTTATACCTCTAATATACACATATATACATGTCATGCCTACTCTCATCCTTGAATCCTGCTTTGTTCTTGATCACCATTGTAACATCGGCTACCCATCTTTCTATCTTTATAACCTGCATGCAGTTAACAAATTACACGTTGAGCATCGAAATGTCCAGTGGTGGATACATATTCCAAACTTTCCACAAAAAAAAATCATTCACACATACACATACATGCATGCATATGCATATACATACACACATGCATGCTTTCATGAGCAATATTTAACATTAACTATTCATTTACCATTCTAATGTGCATCCTACATTCATGCACACATGTATTTAACATGGAAAACTGTTTCAATTATTCGGTAGAATATAATTATTAGTTTTATCCTTTAAAACACATCACTTGGAGTAGTTGTCATTTTTATACTTATCTTTCATTGATTTATAATATTAACCTTCAATTATAATTAATTAGTTTAATATCATTAATTGAACTCATTTATGTACTTCATTTACAATTCATTATGTAATTTACAATTTCGATTCTTAACATACTATTTTCTTGCCACTTTACACCTTAATACCAATTCTTTTCACTCTTTACAATTAAGTTCACTCACATACCATTTTCACTTAGGAATTAATTGTCATTCTCTTATTCATTATACGGTCATTTAGTCATTTGGATATACATTCACTAATTCAGTCATTTAGACATTTATCCAATTGTTTACTTTAAAAGAATCTTTTTATTTTTCCCATACTTATTTTTAAGGCTTAATTTTTTCCTTTCTTTTATTTTTAATACATATTATTACAAGAACAATTACGATTTAGTCCATATTTTCACTTAAGTGTAAAAATTACACTTTAAATCCCTATCTTACCATATAATGGGGTTCATTCACAGTTTCATCTTTCAATTAACGTTTCACTTGTTAAATTACAATTTAGTCATTGCATTTTGGTTAAATTACAGTGGTGCTTTATTTTATCATTTATTTACGCTAATGCCACTACTTATTTTTACTTTCATACTAAATTTCTTATTTGAAATGTAACTTATCATTTTATTTCAAATACACCACTTTATGGAAAATTATATACGGATCCCTAATTTTTTAATTAATTACAAAACTGTCATTTTAAGACCTATTTACAATTTTGCATTAGTTCACTTATTTTCACTCCAAATCCATTATTTGGTATATAAATTACCAATTAGTCCTTATTTTATCTTTTTCATGTCAAATTTTATTTTCGTCCTCAAAGACTACAAAAGTTTACTTTTTAAGCTATTCTTTCACTATTTTATCATCTTTATTCATACATTCATGATTTTATCACTTTTATCCATTAAATTTATTATTTGGGTAAATTATCATTTTGATCCTAAACTTTTCATTTTATTTCACATCAGTCCTTTTTCATTCTCATTTTTATTTATATTTCACTTTTTGCACTTTTAAGTTATATTTACCATTATACCCCTAATACAATTCCAACAAAAATCTTCAGATTAGATATACGGAATGTGGATCCCACGGACCCACAATAATGTAATAGGGGATGATCCCGAAGGACCAATCCATCTCAGATCAGATCATAATATAATAATCAGAATAGAAACTATGGGAGATCATTACGATCCTACTATAGCAAAGCAAGTCATCATGACTTGCACCACGGTATGGGTGTCCCTATGGCTAGCCAATCATATCTTGAACTAGATTTTAATCGCCTGACCATTGCTAAAGGCGACATTCTTTACTCATTTCAGAATCACTTTTCACATTTCTGACATTTTCATTTGCTTTTTCATTTCAATATACTGTCCATTCAATTATTTCTTTTCATTTCAGTACACTTTTCATTCAGTTCTTTCACCACTTTTACACATCTGACTTTTTCACTTGCTTTTGCATTTCAATACATTAGCCATTCAACTTTTCTATCACTTTTGCACATATTATGAATTATCTCCTTATAATTCACCATTTTCACCAATTTTATGAATTATTTCACCATAATTCAATAATTTCATTTTAAACATAATACAATTTCATTCTAAAAAATATTTATATAAATTTCATAAATTCTAAATAAATTCATAGATACTTTTTTTCATGTTTAAATTTATTTTAGGTCATTACCCATATTATACTCGTACATTATGCCTTAGTATATACTAAGGGTTCATTTTCTTATTTGTTATCTTTATTTTTGACCTCGTCAGCGGCTTTAATTTCAGTTTTTACAATCTACTTATTTACTTTACAGTCTATATACGGTCCCTACTCTCTTTATTCTTTTTACACAAAACTTATTACAATATTATTATACAGTTATTCATGATCTTACTTACTTAGATCCTTATTGCTATTAATATTTTCACATCATTTAATTTTATTTATTAATAATTTAAATTCAATTCTTTAACATGACTTAATTTCTATTTAGTCCGCTGCAACCTTTTAAATTATGATTTTATCCTCCATCTATATTTTCGTGTACTGGATTACCATTATTTTTTCACACTTAAACTTTTATATAAGGAAAAATTATTGTTTAGTCCTTGAACTTTATTACTTTACAATTTTATCCCTCTAGTTCACTCTTATTTGCAAAATCGCCATCGATTCTATACTCTATACTTTTAATTCATTATACTTTTATGGAACTACAATTTAGTTCATGGAATAACTGAATTACCATTTTATTCTTTTTCCTTAATGTTTTGCAAAATTATAATTTACCCCTGAACTTTTAATTTCTTTCATTTAGGTCCTTTATCACTTTAACTATGTCATTTTCCATTCTTTTCACTATTTTTATTTCATCTTATGTTAAACACTATTAACATGCATTTATTCATCTATATTTGGCATATTTCCTAATTTATTCTTAATATCCATTAGATCTGATATAATATAATTCATTTTAATCATCTTTATAACAATTTAATTAGTTAAATCACTCACTCTCGTATTCATTATCATAGATCCATACTTAATTAATATAAAATCACAAAATCATTAAGAATTTCCTAAGTATACCATTCGACCATAAGAGGTATTCCACTTAAATTTATTTTCTTCTACCATTAAATCATTCAAAACACCTTTTTTAATCCTTTTAGCCATTTCTAAAGCAATTATTTCAATTATTCATGCATTAATCATGTACATGCATAACACACATAATCACAAATCAAACCAAATCAATGAAAATTAGGGGATATTTTATCCACTTATCTTAGATTCACTTCCTCCACACTTTAATCTTCCTTTCTTTAGCTTTACTCCATAAATCATCATCATTTCCTTTAAAAATCCTAAGTGGCCAATTATGTGAAGGTATAAATCCATCATTTTCATTGTTTTGAAATGAAATCTAATATCAAAAATGAGCTCTAAATTCCTTAATCTATCTATAAAAATCTTTAAATCAAATTATAGAGCTTGATTTCTCATACTTCATTTTTGATACATAACTTGATAAATCTTGATTTTTTACTTCAATCACTCCAAATTGAGCTTAGATATGGTCACCACGTGAAAGAAAATCCTTGATTTACTTGAGAGAGTGGAATTTGGTGGAAGATTTAGAGAGAAAAAATAAAAAAAATTCTTGTAAGGTGGAATGGCCAATTTGGCCAAGAAGGAAAAATGGGAGAGAAGGAGAAGCTGGGTAAATTCTCTGAAAAATTATAGACTTTTTGGCTCTTTATAAGGTTAGTTTGGGCTGGACTTGGTTCAACCAAAGGGGTTGGACTAATTAAGCTCAATTTGATTTTTAAGTCCATTAATGCAATCTAAATTATTTCTCTCTATTTTCAAGCTCAAATCTACTCAAAATTAATTTCATAATTTTTAAAATAATAAATTAAGCCTCAATGAAAAATTTTAAATCAATCGGAGTTTATTTTTTATCCGGTTCACTCAAACTAATCCGATTAGTTAATTTTCGGTGTTACCGTAAAATTACTTTTTCACTATTAAATAATTCTAAATATTAATTAGAGCCCAATTAGAAATTTTTGTAATTTTTAAAGATCATTTGCTATTTTTAAAGTATCTATCAAATTCACGATCAATCGATTACTATTTAAACCGAAATTATTATTTTTCTCTTTCTTTCTGTGTTCAAACCTTCCTAAAAATACTTTAATAATTTTCAAAATATATCCATTAGGCTCTAAGAATATTTTTGAGTCAATCAGAGATTATTTTTCGATCTAATTAACTTTTACTAGTCTGATAACCCAACTTTTAAAGTCATTGAAAAATTAATTTTTCATTACCATATAATTCTACTAATCAATACGAACGCATCCATACTTTTAGATGATTTTTTTGAGTTCCATATCATATTTTATGGTCAATCAAATTAGGTCAAACTAGTCATATTTCAAAATTGGAAGTGACTTAACTTCCTAATGCATTTTTGAGGCCCAAACGATATCCGTTTGATCCCAAATTTGAACTACAGACTCCTGTTGACATGCTCTTTCCAATGATCAAATAATTTTTTTTTTATTTTGGGAGGTACTATTCACCCTGATGTCACTATTTACCATTAGAAAATACTATTTTCGACTAACCCGATATTTGAGCCATTACAATTCTCCCCCACTAAGAAAAGTTTGTACTTAAAATTTATTTATATGCCACAGCTATAGTCATCACTATTTGCTAACTTTTTCAGGTTCATATTATTTAATCATATCATAAATGTTTTCGAAGAAACATACTTTATCTTTCATTAAATATGAGTTAGACAGCAGCATTAACCCTTTATCTATTACCTCACTACCTTATAGAGTGTCGTTACTGTTAGTGTAAGCCCTAGCCCCAATACATTGTAATAAAATACTTAGTTAATAAAATGAGGCATTTGTTTAATCTTTTGTATTCTTGTGCATGTCAATTAATAAAACTATCCAAGAATGTCGTTTCGATTTAATTTATCATGTGTGAGGCACATGGATTGTAAGACCTTGAAACGAATGGGACTTCATTCTAAATATCCCTAGTCAGTCATTGTTATGGGAATAACAAATGAATTAAGACTAGTATGCTTTCTCTAATCTTATGAGTTCTGTCTTACGGATCATTAGGACAAGAGTGTCAATCAGAGATCATAGATACATGTTAAAGAACATGGTATCTGGATTCGATCCGCTCATGAGAACACTACATGGTACAAGTCATAAGTGTTTCTCATATATAAGTTTTGTATCGGAGTTCTTAGACCTGAAATCTCTATGAAACTTTTTATGAATTACTGTGTACTTTGACATACACCTAACGTGCTCGTAACAGAGTGACAAGTACGGGTATGATTGGGTATGCATTGATTCATGTTAGAGAGCATGAGAGAAGTGAAGGGATTACCCCTCTCGATAAGAGAGAAAATATCACCGGCCACTTGATCAGTGAACTGAGAAGTGTATGGCCATACCGAGATGAAATAATGAGTAATCATTATTTATCTGAGAGTTCAGTGTCACTGGAATATCAAGAAAGGAATTAATATATATAAGGATGACTAGTTCCATGCCTTATATTAATTCTGATATTTAAGGGTAAGGGACTATGCAAAATTGCATTAGGTCACCAAATGCCATATGCATTTTCATTTAATTTCGAATGCTATAATATCTTGCTAGAGAATATATATAGCCTTTGAATTAATTTGTTAATTCATTGCCAACATTAAATGGACCTATCGGATCGCACATAAAGCATTGGGCTTAAAATATTTAAATTAAGTATTGGACATTAATCTGGGCTTTTAATTAAAGTCAAATTAATGTGTGTAATGGGTTATTAGATTGCTATTGGACCTTGGTCCATGAGAGAGAGAAATTTAGCCCACAAGGTTTAATTTCAATTAATTAATTATCTTGTGTTAATTTAATTAATTGAGTATTAAAGCCTAAAGGATTTTAATTAAATTAATTCACTTGATAATTGGATGGTGTGGCCGAAATTCCAAGATAATATCAATGGAATTTCGGCACATGATTAATTCTTTTATTAAGTGATTTATTTGATTAATATGTCTTACATTTATCTTAGATTAAATCAAAAAGGATTATCTTGGATTAAATGTATTATCTTAAGGTGTTTTAATCAATATATATTTCTTATTTTAAATAAGTGATAAAGGCTAAAATTAATTATCTTAAGGTAGTATATTTTAGCTTGATCACTTAAGAAAATAAAGGATATATATTAAAGGAAATAAAACCCTAAAGATGACTATTGGTTTTTGGCGTGAAATCAAAAAGTGAACCACCATTTTGCTTTTGGCGTGAAATCAAAAGTGAGACACCATTTGCTTTTGGCGTGAAATCAAAAGTGAGCCACCATTTGCATTTTGGCGTTAATTATATCCATCTCTCTCTCTTATTTTTATCCAATTTTCACAAGGAGAAAGGATTGTTCCTCATTCTCTTGTGATCTTGGGTAGTAATAGCAACCTAAGAGAAGTACAAAATCAAATTTTGTAGCTTCAAACCATTGCCTTTACACAATACCGAAAAGGAGAGCTAGCAATCTCGATTTTAAGCCGACGGTGCAATTGTGTGTGTGAGAATAGAGGGAGTGGCGTAAAAGGCTATTACTTGGCATTGGTGATCAAGATCTAAGGCGAACAAAGTCATCTTAGTTACTGGCCATCATCGAAATCAATATCTAAAAGGCATCTTAACTTGTAAGTTCTACAACCTAAAATTGCATGTTTTCGTTCCTAGTTTTGGATATGTATGGTATGTATGAAAAATTTTTTGTTTTTCCGCTGTGCTATCATGATTATCATACCATGTCATATTCCATCAGTGGTATCAGAGCCTAGACATGCTTATTTTAGTGCTTTAGATGCATGAAAAAATTAATTAAAAATCGTTATTTTGAAAACATGCAAATCTGAAATTTTCTGTTCTGAGTTTTTTGCATTGTTTTGGTGTAAAAACGATTTTAATTGATTAGATAGGTATTATAATTAATATGACATGTTAATATACTGTCCTAAGATGTTATTAGGGTTGGTAATGGTCGGATTTAATTATTTATACCTGATGGTACATGTTAATTATGAAACTAGGTGCTAGTTGGCATGTAAATTGCTAGTTTAACAACTAGTTTTCAAAATTAAATGTAAAATTGTTTTTGGCATGTTTGTAAGTGATTTTTAAAGATTAAATATCAGGTCTGGACATATTTTAAATTTGGTTTTAATTTTGGTCCATGACAATTTAATTGATTAATTTTAAAATCACTTGAAACTATGACTAGTTTGTGTTTGTTACATGTTTAATCAAGATTGTTTGTTTTGTTTTGATTAAAATGGTAAAAACACATTTAGATCAGATTTGTACAGAATATTAAATCAATATTTATGGACTTATTTAGAATATTAAATGACTCATAAAATTGATTTAAATGTTTGTGCATTTCATGGCATTACATAAGCATTAAACAACTAGTTTTGTTGTTTGTTTGTTTTTGCATGAATGCCGTGTGTTATTATATGTGTTCTTCATGATTTTATTTTTAATTCATGTTAGCACATATTATATGTATTTTTAATGTTTATGGGCTGTATGACATAAAATTAAAAATGGCAAAATTAGAAATTATACTAGAGTTGATTTATGGCACAAATCTAACTAGTTTGTGTTTTGGGCTTTTAAGAGAACTTATTCAATAAGAGGATTTAATCCATTGGTCTTCGGCCCAGGCCCATCACGGGGTCATCTCTTAAAGGTTCAAGTACACAATTTCCATTAATGGGCTTGGCTAAATTAATTAAAATTGGACTTTGTTTGATCCATGAATGCTATGTATATTTATTTGCTTGTTTGGTGTGATGAATGGATATGCATGGTGCATTAATGGGCCCTGGGTTTTTGTAATTAAATATGGCCTGCGTGCCATTATATTTTATTGTAAAAGTTTCATTTATTTCTTAGAATAGAATTTATTTGAAGACTTTGTAAATCAAGACGAAGCCCACCGGAGTGGAAGAGCCTAACTCGAAGATTCTTATGTAATAGTATAGAATCTTAGTTGTAGGTTTTTGGGCCCATGTTTGTCACGCTTTACTTTATGCAATTATTTATATATGCATGCTATGTATGGATGACAAAGCGTATGCCATGTAAGCCGTAATAAAATGAATCCCTAAAAAATAGTAAGTCACAAAGTTGCCTTCCTAATTCGAAACATGTCAAGGCATCGATCATCGGTCACGTAGACTAGGAGTCCTAGATGCGCCCGATTATCTTTGTGAGGCATGGGTTGTGAATGTAGGTTGGACTTATCATGGAAAAGGAATGCCCGGACCTAGGCAACTAATAAATGGGTTGTGCTATAACATCTTAAGATGTTAGCCCATTTGATCCAAGAGTCATGTACGAGACATGATTGGAGTTTTCCTACCTAAGTAACTTAACTTGTTAGGTGTACAAGCTCAGCTTGACTAATAAGTTGTTGTGAAAAGTGGATCTTGGCCCACATTAAATCACTAACGCGAATTATTTAAA
The DNA here is from genome assembly GCA_037975025.1 of Excoecaria agallocha. Taxonomy (NCBI): domain Eukaryota; kingdom Viridiplantae; phylum Streptophyta; class Magnoliopsida; order Malpighiales; family Euphorbiaceae; genus Excoecaria; species Excoecaria agallocha. The sequence goes on along the minus strand of JBBPFJ010000103.1, from coordinate 290,089 downwards.
GGGATATTAATTCGGTTTGTGGGATCATAAATAAGACCTCATTTAATCTTGCTAAATTTTATTGTAGATTGAAAATGGCATCTTCAAATAACAATTTCTCATTGCGATCGGTCCTTGAAAAGGACAAATTAAATGGCACCAATTTCATAGACTGGTCTCGAAACTTAAGAATAGTTCTTAAGCAAGAGAAAAAGTCGTATGTTTTAGATGCACCCTTACCTGAAGAACCAGGAAGGAACGCCTCTGCGGTTCAAAAGAAAACTTTTGAGACCAAGAAGAGCGACTCCAATGATGTGACCTGTATGATGCTGGCCACTATGGTGCCTGACTTGCAAAAGCAATTTATGGACCAAGAGGCTTATGCGATCATGGTGCACCTCAAGGAGATGTTCCAAGAGCAAGCTCGTCACGAGAGGTTCGTGACAACAAAGGCCTTAATTTCTTGCAAGATGGCTGAGGGTACTGCTGTTAGTACCCATGTACTCAAGATGAAAGGGTATCTTGATACTCTTGAGAAGCTTGAGGTACTAGTGCCAAAGGAATTGGCCACTGACTTGATCTTAGGATCATTGCCTGCTGCTTATGATCCATTTGTGATGAATTATAACATGCATGCAATGAACAAGTCAGTCACTGAGCTTCATGGGATGCTTAAGAATGCTGAAGAGAACATTCGAAAGACCAATCCCGTTCTAATGGTTCAAAAGGGAATTAAGAAGGGACCCGCTAAGGGAAAGGGAAAGGGAAAGGCAAAACCCAAGTCAAATGGAAGTGCACCTCAGGCCCAATCCAAGCCCAAGGCGCCAAAACTCAAAGAGAGTGAGAGCACTTGCTTCCATTGCAACAAGATAGGGCATTGGAGGAAGAATTGCGCTCTCTTCAAGGAAGAACAAAAGAAGAATGGAGCCAAGGCGTCCAGTTCTGGTATTTTTGTTGTTGAAATTAACCTTTCTATTTCTACCACTTGGGTATTAGATACCGGTTGTGGTTCTCACATTTGTTCAAATGTGCAGGGGCTAAGAAATAGGCGGTTACTTGGGAAGAATGAAGTGGACCTCCGTGTGGGGAATGGAGCACGAGTTGCTGCCATGGAGATAGGTGACTATCACCTCACTTTACCTTCCGGACTTTGTATTGTTTTGAATAATTGTTATTATGTGCCTGCTATGAGCAGAAACATTATTTCAGTTTCATGTTTGGATAATGATGAATTTGATTTTGTTATTAAAAATGGCAATGCTCATATTCGTCGCCAAGGCATTTCTTATGGCAATGCCATGTTGCAAAATGGCCTTTATATCCTTGATTTACAAAACAAAGAGTCGATATACAACATTAATACAAAGAGGGTTAAATCAAACGAATTGAACCCTACTTACTTTTGGCATTGTCGTTTAGGACATGCAAACGAAAAATGCATTTCAAGACTCCACAAAACTGGAGTGCTTGGGTCATTCGACTTAGAGTCTTATGACACATGCGAGCCATGTTTGCATGGAAAAATGACAAAGAGTCCTTTTAATAAAAAAGGTGAAAGGACTAATGGCTTATTGGAACTAATACATACCGATGTATGTGGACCTTTAAGTACACATGCTAGAGGTGGTTTTAGCTACTTCGTGACATTCACAGATGACTTCAGTAGATATGGCTATGTCTATCTAATGAAGTACAAGTCTGAAACTTTTGAGAAATTCAAAGAGTTTAAGTACGAAGTAGAAAACCAACTTGGCAAAAGTATAAAAGCCATTCGATCAGATCGAGGTGGCGAATACTTAAGCCAAGAGTTTGACAGTCATCTAAAGGAGTGTGGTATTATTTCACAGCTCACTCCTCCTGGAACACCTCAATGGAATGGTGTGTCTGAAAGGAGAAATCAAACTCTGTTGGACATGGTTCGATCTATGATGAGTCAAGCTAATCTTCCTATCTCTTTTTGGGGTTATGCATTAGAAACTGCTGCGTTTCTATTGAACCGTACTCCAACTAAAGCAGTTGAGAAGACACCATACGAGGTATGGACTGGGAAAGAACCCAATATGTCTTTTCTCATGATTTGGGGCTGTGAAGCACATGTTAAGAAATTAACATCTGACAAACTAGAGTTCAAATCGAATGTCTGCTTGTTTGTGGGTTATCCCAAAGAAACAAAGGGATACTACTTTTACTCACAAGCCGAGAACAAAGTATTTGTTGCTCGCAAGGCTATTTTCTTGGAAAAGGAGTTCCTTATCAAGAAAGACAGTGGGAGTAAAGTAGAACTTGGAGAAATTCAAGTGCCACAAGCTCCTATAGAGGATGAGTTGGAAATGGGATCAAGTTCACAACCAGTTGTGGAACAAGAACCCATTACACAAGTACCTAGAAGGTCTGGTAGGGTACGTCAGGAGATTGAGAGATATGGATTTCTAATCACTGACAGTGACACTATTGAGTTAGTAGATCGTGAGGATCCTACTACCTACCGAGAAGCTATTGAAAGCCCAGACTCGGAAAATTGGCTTGAAGCCATGAAATCCGAGATGCAATCAATGTACGATAACCAGGTTTGGACCTTGGTTGATCCACCGGAAGGTGCTAAGGTAATTGAATGCAAGTGGTTATTCAAACTAAAAGCTGATAAGACCTACAAAGGTAGACTAGTAGCAAAAGGTTTTCGACAAACTCATGGTATAGACTATGACGAGACCTTTTCGCCTGTAGTCATGCTCAAGTCCATTAGGATCTTGCTTGCCATAGCTGCATATCATGATTATGAGATATGGCAAATGGATGTCAAAACTGCTTTCCTCAATGGAAATTTACTTGAGGATGTGTATATGACACAGCCTGAAGGTTTTGTCAATCCTAAGCATCCTAAGAAGGTTTGCAAGCTTCAAAAATCCATTTATGGATTAAAGCAAGCATCCCGAAGTTGGAATCTTAGTTTTGATGAGGTAGTCAAAGAATTTGACTTCATCAAGAACGAAGATGAGCCTTGTGTGTACAAGAAGGTTAGTGGGAGCATAGTAGTGTTTCTGGTCCTATATGTGGACGACATCCTTCTCATTGGGAATGACATTACAACATTGCAAAAGGTTAAGCAATGGTTGGGAAAATGTTTCTCAATGAAAGACTTAGGTGAAGCCGAGACAATACTTGGTATTCGAATCTATAGAGATAGATAGAATCGGCTTTTGGGACTAAGTCAAGAAAAGTACATAGACAAAGTACTAAAGCGTTTTAGTATAGGAGACTCAAAGAAAGGGTACATACCTTTGGCTTTGGGAGTTCCTTTGACTAAAGAACAGTGCCCTAAAACCAAAGAGGAAAGGGACAACATGAGTAGAATCCCATATGCATCTGCTATTGGATCTATCATGTACGCTATGTTATGTACTAGATTGGATGTTGCTCATGCACTGAGTATAACCAGTAGGTTTCAGCAAGACCCTGGTGAGAAGCACTGGTCTGCTGTAAAAGGGATTCTAAAGTACCTGCGAAGGACTAAGAATCACTTCTTGGTGTATGGTGGTCAAGAAGAGCTCGTCATACAAGGTTATGCCGATGCTGCTTTTCAGACCAGCACTCAGGATTCTAGATCGCAATCTGGATTTGTTTTTGTTTTAAACGGTGGTGCTGTCAGCTGGAGAAGCTCAAAGCAAGAAACCGTTGCCGACTCAACTACAGAATATGAGTATATTGCAGCAAGTGAGGCTGCAAAAGAGGCTGTTTGGATTAAAAATTTTATTTCTGGATTAGGAGTGGTCCCAAGCATCCTAAATCCATTAGAAATTTTTTGTGACAACAACGGGGCCATAGCACAGGCCAAGGAGCCCCGGTCACATCAGAAATCCAAACACATACTCAGGAGGTACCACCTGATCAGAGAAATCATTGATCGTGGGGACGTCAAGGTTAGCAAGATAGCAAGTGAAGACAATGTAGCAGATCCTTTGACGAAACAGTTACGTCCAAATCTGCACGAAGCTCATTTGAGAGCGTTCGGTCTTAGGGCTATGCCCAATTGGGACTAGTGCTAGTGGGAGATTGTTAGTGTAAGCCCTAGCCCCAATACATTGTAATAAAACACTTAGTTAATAAAATGAGGCATTTGTTTTATCTTTTGTATTCTTGTGCATGTCAATTGATAAAACTATCCAAGAATGTCGTTTCGGTTTAAGTTATCATGTGTGAGGCACATGAATTGTAAGACCTTGAAACGAATGGGACTTCATTCTAAATATCCCTAGTCAGTCATTGTTATGGGAATAACAAATGAATTAAGACTAGTATGCTCTCTCTGATCTTATGAGTTCTGTCTTACGGATCATTAGGACAAGAGTGTCAATCAGAGATCATAGATACATGTTAAAGAACATGGTATTTGGATTCGATCCGCTCATGAGAACACTACATGGTACAAGTCATAAGTGTTTGTCATATGTAAGTTTTGTATCGGAGTTCTTAGACCTGAAATCTCTATGAAACTTTTTATGAATTACTGTGTACTTTGACATACACCTAACGTGCTCGTAACAGAGTGACAAGTACGGGTATGATTGGGTATGCATTGATTCATGTTAGAGAGCATGAGAGAAGTGAAGGGATTACCCCTCTCGATAAGAGAGAAAATATCACTGGCCACTTGATCAGTGAACTGAGAAGTGTATGGCCATACCGAGATGAAATAATGAGTAATCATTATTTATCTGAGAGTTCAGTATCACTGGAATATCAAGAAAGGAATTAATATATATAAGGATGACTAGTTCCATGCCTTATATTAATTCTGATATTTAAGGGTAAGGGACTATGCAAAATTGCATTAGGTCACCAAATGCCATATGCATTTTCATTTAATTTGGAATGCTATAATATCTTGCTAGAGAATATATATAGCCTTTGAATTAATTTGTTAATTCATTGCCAACATTAAATGGACCTATAGGATCGCACATAAAGCATTGGGCTTAAAATATTTAAATTAAGTATTGGACATTAATTTGGGCTTTTAATTAAAGTCAAATTAATGTGTGTAATGGGTTATTAGATTGCTATTGGACCTTGGTCCATGAGAGAGAGAAATTTAGCCCACAAGGTTTAATTTCAATTAATTAATTATCTTGTGTTAATTTAATTAATTGAGTATTAAAGCCTAAAGGATTTTAATTAAATTAATTCACTTGATAATTGGATGGTGTGGCCGAAATTCCAAGATAATATCAATGGAATTTCGGCACATGATTAATTCTTTTATTAAGTGATTTATTTGATTAATATGTCTTACATTTATCTTAGATTAAATCAAAAAGGATTATCTTGGATTAAATGTATTATCTTAAGGTGTTTTAATCAATATATATTTCTTATTTTAAATAAGTGATAAAGGCTAAAATTAATTATCTTAAGGTAGTATATTTTAGCTTGATCACTTAAGAAAATAAAGGATATATATTAAAGGAAATAAAACCCTAAAGATGACTATTGGTTTTTGGCGTGAAATCAAAAAGTGAACCACCATTTTGCTTTTGGCGTGAAATCAAAAGTGAGACACCATTTGCTTTTGGCGTGAAATCAAAAGTGAGCCACCATTTGCATTTTGGCGTTAATTATATCCATCTCTCTCTCTTATTTTATCCAATTTTCACAAGGAGAAATGATTGTTCCTCATTCTCTTGTGATCTTGGGTAGTAATAGCAACCTAAGAGAAGTACAAAATCAAATTTTGTAGCTTCAAACCATTGCCTTTACACAATACCGAAAAGGAGAGCTAGCAATCTCGATTTTAAGCCGACGGTGCAATTGTGTGTGTGAGAATAGAGGGAGTGGCGTAAAAAGCTATTCCTTGGCATTGGTGATCAAGATCTAAGGCGGACAAAGTCATCTTAGTTGCTGGCCATCATCGAAATCAATATCTAAAAGGCATCTTAACTTGTAAGTTCTACAACCTAAAATTGCATGTTTTCGTTCCTAGTTTTGGATATGTATGGTATGTATGAAAAAATTTTTATTTTTTCGCTGTGCTATCATGATTATCATACCATGTCATATTCCATCAGTTACTACTCCCGTCCTTGCAATCATCTTAACCACTTATATCTAGTCATGACATGTATATATATATAAGCCAATCATGTAATCCCACTCTGATCTTAAAATCGTCTAAACCTTTACTTTGATACCAATAAATTGTAACATCCTTATACCACTATACTGAACATACAGTGATAAGATGTTACAACAAAATGGTGATACCGAATATGGCTACTTTAAACTGTCTGCTAAATTTTTTCTTAAATCACAAATACATTCATACCATATCATATCCATAAGGTAGAAATAATTATAATTAAATATTATACTAGTACAATTCATATGCTATACCTCCAATATACACATAAATACTTGCCATGCCTACTATCATCCTTGAATCTTGCTTTGTTATTGATCATCATTGTAGCATCGGCTACCCATCTTTCTATCTTTATAACCTGCACGCAGTCAACAAACTATGCGCTGAGCATCTAAATGCCCAGTGGTGGATACATATCCCAAACTTTCTACAAAAAAATCATTCACACATATACATGCATGCATGCATACGCATATACATACACACATGCATGCTTTCATGAGCATTATTTAACATTAACTATTCATTTACCATTCTGATGTGCATCCTACATTCATGCACACATGCATTTAACATGAAAAATTGTTTCAATCATTCAGTAGAATATAATTATTAGTTTTATCCTTTAAAACACATCACTGAGTGTAGTTGTCATCTTTTATACTTATCTTTCATTGAATTACAATATTAACCTTTAATTATAATTAATTAGTTTAATATCATTAATTGAACTCATTTATGTACTTCATTTACTGTTCATTATGCAATTTACAATTTCGATTCTTAACATACTATTTTCTTGCTACTTTACACTTTAATACCAATTCTTTTCACTCTTTACAATTAAGTTTACTCACATCCCATTTTCACTTGGTAATTAATCTTCATTCTCTTATTCATTACACAATCATTTAGTCATTCAGATACACATTCAGTCATTTAGATATTTATCTAATTGTTTACTTTAAAAAAATCATCTTATTTCTGCCATAATTACTCTTAAGGCTTAATGTTTCCTCTCTTTTATTTTTAATACATGTTATGATATAAATAATTACGATTTAGTCCATATTTTCACTTAAGTGTAAAAATTATACTTTAAATTTCTATCTTATCATATAATAGGACTCATTCACAGTTTCTTCTTTCAATTAACATTTCACTTGCTAAATTACAATTTAGTCCTTGTACTTTCGTTAAATTACAGTGGTGCTTTCTTTTATCATTTATTTGTGCTAATGCCTCTGCTTATTTTTACTTTCACATTAAATTTCTTATTTGACATGTAACTTATCCTTTTATTTCAAATCCACCACTTTATGATAAATTATGTACGGGTCCCTAATTTTTCAATTAATTACAAAACTATCATTTTTACATCCTATTTACAATTTTGCTATTAGTTCACTTATTTTCACTTCAAATCCATTATTTGGCATACAAATTATCAATTAGTTCCTATTTTATAATTTTTGTGTAAAATTTCATTTTAGTCCTCCATGACTACAAAAGTTTACTTTTAAGCTATTCTTTAACTATTTTATCATCTTTATTCATAAATTCATGATTTTATCATTTTTATCCATTAAATTCATTATTTGGGTAAATTATCATTTTGATCCTAAACTTTTTATTTTCTTTTAGATCATTCCTTTTTCACTCTCATTTTCATTTACATTTCACTTTTTGCACTTTTAAGTCATTTTTGCCATTATGCCCCTAGTAATCGGTAGAAATCTTCAGATAGGATATACGGCTTGTGGATCCTACAAGCCCACAATAATGTAATAGGGGAAGATCTCAAAGGATCAATCCATCTCAGATCATATCAAAATAGAACAGTCAGAATAAAACATATAGGAGATCATTACGATCCTATTATAGCAAAGCAAGTCGCCATGACTTGCACACTGGTATGGGTGTCCCTATGACTAGCCAATCATATCCTGAACTAGATTTTAACCCCTGACCATTACTAAGGGTAACATTTTTTGCTTATTTCAGAATCATTTTTCACATTTCTGATATTTCCATTTGCTTTTTCATTTCAATACACTTTCCATTCAATTCTTTTTTTTCATTTCAGTACACTGTTCATTAAGTTCTTTCATCACTTTTACACATCTGATTTTTCACTTACTTTTGCATTTCAATACATTAGCCATTCAACTTTTCCATCATATTATGAATTATCTCCTTATAATTCACCATTTTCACTTATTTTATGAATTATTTCACCATAATTCAAAATTTTCGTTTTAAACATAATACAATTTCATTCTTAAAAATATTTATATAAATTTCATAAATTCTAAATAAATTCATGGATACTTATTTTCATGTTTAAATTCATTTTAGACCATTAACTATCTTATACCCACACATTATGCCTTAGTATATACTAAGGGTTCATTTTCTTATTTGTTATATTTATTGTTGACCCCATCAACAGCTTTAATTTCAATCTTTGTAATCTACTTATTTACTTTTCAATCTATTTATATTTTATTTCGATCCTTACTCTTTTTCTTACACAAAACTTATTACAATATTATTATACAGTCATTCATTATCTTACTTACTTAGATCCTTACTGTCATTAATATTTTCACATCATTTAATTTTATTTATTAATAATTTAAATTATATTTCTTAACATGACTTAATTTCTATTTAGTTACCTGCAACCCTTGAAATTATGATTTCATCCTCCACCTGTATTTTCATGTACTGGATTACCATTTTTTTTACACTTAAACTTTTATATAAGAAAAAATTACTGTTTAGTCCCTAAGCTTCATTACTTTACAGTTTTATCCCTCTAGTTCACTCTTATTTGCAAAATCGCCATCGATTCTATACTATATACTTTTAATTCATTATACTTTTATGGAACTACAATTTAGCTACTAAAACAACCTAATTACCATTTTATTCTTTTTTCTTAATATTTTGCAAATTTATAATTTATCCTTAAACTTTTAATTTATTCCATTTAGGTCATTTATCACTTTAACTATATTATTTTTCATTCTTTCCATTATTTTTATTTCATCTTATGTCAAAAACTATTAACATGCTTAGATATGGTCACCATGTGAAAGAAAAACCTTGACTTTCTTAAGAGAGTGGAATTTGGTGGAACATTTAGAGAGAGAATAAAGAAATTCTTGAAAGGTAGAATGACCAATTTGGCCAAGAAGGAGAAACAGGAGAAGGGAGAAGCTGAATGAATTTTTTAAAAAATTAAAGATTTTTTGGCTCTTTATAAGGTTGATTTGTGCTGGGCTTGTTTCAACCAAAGAGGTTGGCCTAATTAAACCCAATTTGATTTTTAAGCCCATTAATGCACTCTAAATTATTTCTCTCTCTTACCAAGCTCAAATCAACTTAAAATCAATTTCATAATTCTTAAAATAATAAATTAAGCCTTTAAAAAAAATTTTAGCTCAATCGGAGACCGTTTCTGATCCGATTTACTCAAACTAGTTCGATCAATCAATTTTCTATGTTAACGTAAAATTATTTTTTCACTATCAAATAATTTTAAATACTAATTAGAGCCCAACTAAAACTTTCTGCAATTTTTAAAGACTATTTGCTATTTTTAAAGTTTTGATTAAATCTACAATCAACTGATTATTATTTAAACCGAAATCATTATTTTTTTCTTACTTTCTATGTTCAAAACTTACTAAAAATACTTTCATAATTCTTAAAATATATTCATTAGGCTCCACAAATATTTTTGAGTTAATTAGAGATTATTTTTTTATCTGATTCACTTTTACCAGTTCGATAATTTAATTTTTAAAGTCACCAAAAATTAATTTTTTATTACCATACAATTTTACTCATCAATACGAGCACATTCATATTTTTGGATTATTTTTCTGAGATCCATAGCATATTTTATGGTCCAATCAAACTAGATCAAACTAATCATATTCCAAATTTGGAAGTGACTTAACTTCCTAATGCCTTTTCGAGATCAAAATGACATCCGTTTGATCCCAAATTTAAACTACAAACACCTGATGATATGCTATTTCCAATGATCCATTAAAATATTTTTTGACTTTAGAAGGTACTATTTACTCCGATGTCATTATTCACCATCGAAAAATACTATTTTTGACTAACTCGATATTTGAGTCATTACACATTTTAATAAGATTTATTTTGTAATTTCTACAAGATGACACTTTTATTTTGAACAAATTCTCGAAATTCACTTTGTGTTCAAAAATTACCTCATATTAGACTCTGTTAACTTATTAACAAAACTAATTAAAACACTCGTGTAAGTGGGTTACTTCTCTGTCCAACATGCTCTATCTTATAATAGTAAATATTCACATATAAATATTCACACTCATGTATTTCCAACAATGAACTTAATTATTATTCAAAAATACTAATGTTAAGAAATTACAGTATATATCAAATCCTACACAAACCTTAAGACCTAACATGTTTCTCAAATACATCTTTTAATACAGATTTAGTTAAGGATCTGTAATCATATCTTACATGAAAAATATACTAAAGTTCACTTCTTCTCAAGTAACAATGTCTTTATTGTATTGATACTTAATATCGATACATAAATCGATGACTGATTGTCACTATAGACTGCCACTAGTACCTCTAAGGCAGTTACTCTAAGATGGTCCATAAACTATTTTAACCAAACTGCCTCTTGTACTGCGCTTAAGAAGTAATAAAATTTGCTTCCATTATTGAAAAGGCTACATAGGTCTATTTTTTGCTACTCCATGAAATGGTACCCTTGCCTAGCAAGAATATATAACCTGATATAGATTTCCTCTCATCCACATCACCTCCCCAATCATCATTTGTATATCCTCTTAAATGCAGATCATTTCCTTAAAAATAAAGAGAATAATTTGCAATCCCTTTGAGGTATCTAAGTATCCTTTTTAACCGCATTCTAATGTGCTTTATCTGGGTTCGATTGATATCTACTTATCATACACACAACATAGCATATATTGGTTTGGTACGCAGTATTGCATACATCAGACTTCCCATGGCACTAGGCATATAGAACATTCTTCATACATTATATCTGCTTTTTCATCTTAGGACACATACTTTTGCTAAGAGACTAATTTTTAGCAATAAGATTGTCTACGGGCTTACAATTTTGCATATTAAATCATTCAAGAACTTTGTTAATGTATGTTTTTTGAGATAGTGACAATAATCTTCTCAAGTGATCATTTGAAATCTTAACTCCAAGAATATAATATGCTTGATCCATATCTTTCATCTTAAAGTTGGAAGACAACCAATCTTTTATTATATTTACGTATTCTTTATCATTTTCTGCTATAAGTATGTCATCTACATAAATGTTAAAATGATAAATTTATTTCCCGAGCTTTTAAAAAAATATAATGATCTTTATCAATCATGTTGAACTCATTCGATATGATCATTTTATGAAATGTCAAATACCATACTTATCTTTATCTCAAATACCATTAGGTCTTAGGGTTTGTGTAAGCCATAGATTGATCTCATCAATTGACAGTCTTTACATCCTTTAATGTAGCTCTATGTCCAAACTAGCCACCAAGGCTAGAATTAACCTTATTAAACATAAATCTAACAACAAGTAAAAGAGTCTCCTCATAGTCATTTCCTTTCTATTGTGTAAATCCCTTAATGATTAGACAAGCCTTATATCTTTCGATACTTCCACAAGCTTTATGCTTTATTTTAAGAATCACTTATTTTCAATTGGTTTACATCTTTAAGGTAGATTAATTAGTTCCCAAACATGGTTCAATCTCGTGGAAGCCATTTATTCTTCCATTGCCTTAATCCATTTATCTTTAACTGGGCATGAGAGGGCTTCTTTTACATTTTTAGGCTCCTTATTATCTTGTGGTGTAATAAAAAAAAATCTTGTTCACATCTTCTATCTTAAATCATCGACGTGGAACAATTTTCCTTTAAGATTTTTGTATTTTTAAATCTTGATAAACATATCTCATATATTCATCATAGTTTGGAATGCTCCCACTAGGATTAAGCTCTATACTCCTACTCGAATAAGGATTCCAAATATCCATACTCCCACTGGAGTTAGGCATGCTTACCTTACCATTGGAGAAAGGATCCCAAACATCCGAACTATTGAGAAGAGTGTCTTGACCTTCTTGATTAATTTTCCTCCCACTCGGATGGAGAGATCCTCATAGTTCATTCTTCTTGAGTTTAATAAAAAAGTAATAACTTACTTTGCCCAACTTCGTAAACTTATATTCTAAAACTATAATATCTCATGATTCGAATTTTGTTACTGAGCCATTTACTTGCTCATACACGAACACATATCCTTTTGATATGTTAGAATACCATATAAATATACTCTTTTACCTCTTGGTCCTACATTATCAAATTTATTTAAGGTATCATGGACATAAGCAGCACAATCCTAAGGTTATAAATGACTCAATTTAGGTTGCCAACTAGTCCATAACTAATAAGAAGTGAAAGTAACAGACTTAGTAGGCAAGCGATTTAGAACATATGTGGCCGTTAATAAAGCATCTTCCCAATAGAAGATGGGCATATTTTCTTGTGTCATCATAAAATGAACCATGTCTAAAAAGGTCATATTTCATCTTTTTATAACACCATTTTGTTGTGGAGTTATAGGAATAAACAACTGATGTTCAATCCTCATCATATAAAGCTTCAAATTCATTAGAAAGATATTCTTGACCGTGGTTGGTTTTTTAAGCTTTAATTTTCTTATCCAATTAATTCTCAACAAGATTCATAGAAGTTTTAAAGTAACTCAATGCTTCAAACTTATTAGATACCAAATAGACATGACCATACCTAGTATATTCATCTATAAAAGTAATGAAATATAGGTTCCATATCTTACCCTAACATTCATTGGACCATAGACGTCAGAATGAATTAATTGCAAATTAATTATGGCTCAAATTCTTTTTCTGAATGATTTTTGAACTAGTCTTCCTTGCAAGCAATGCTCACATGTAGGCAATTCATCTTCATTTAAATCACCTATCAATCCCACTTTGGCTAACCGACTCATTCAATCTTAGCCAATATAGTTTGATTTAGCATGCCATAATTTCACACAATTCTCATAACTATATGAAAAAAGTAGAGGTAAAGGAAAAATTAGTTTTGTTTGAATAATCAGGATCAATATCCATAACTATAAAATTGTTCAAAAAAAAACCAGAACCATAAAAATTATCATCTAAAAATAAGTTGACTTTGTCATCCTTAAAATGCAAAATAAACCCAAGTTTCATCAAAGTTAAAATAGAAAATAAGTTCCCACGAATATCAGGAGCATAAAGCATATTGTGTAGGAGCAAGGTTCAACCTTCACACAAGACTAGTATACATGTGCCAATTCCTTAGACTGCCACTCTAGCATTATTGCCTACATAAATTTACTTTGCTCCAGCAATTACTCATTGAAACTCGATAAAGGCATCTCTATCCCTTGTCATATGGTCCTTGCTTCCAAATTAACTACCCCATAAATGATGAAGTTCAGTTAATAATATAGAACTTGGTGCATATATTCCACTCACTCTTGAGTTACAATAGTATACTTGTTTGAGCATAATGCAATCTTTAGCATAGTGACCCTTCTGTTGGAAGTTGAAATACTTCACCTTAGAAATGTTCGCTTTCTTTTTGCCTTTGGATCCCTTCCCATTCTACTTAACTTTCTACTTTTTAGGCTCTTGAGTTCTTTACCTTTGTATGGAAGCCTTTTTTCTTGTTCTAGTTTGACTTCTTCTTACCAAAACTAGAGTGTACCATATACACTTCAACATTGACCTTGATCGATGCTAAATGTTCCTCTTCCAACTTCAAATATCGATAGCGACATTTTTAAATATCTTAATGCTATCCATGTGAGTCAATTGTATTTTCATGTGCTCCCAACTCCTTGGCAAAGATCGGATGACTATCTAAATTCGTTGCTTATCAATCAACTTATGACCTGCATCACCAAGCTCACAAATCATATTCTTAATCTCTCGGAGATGTTGCCGTATTGAATAATCAAGCCTCTTATGATAAGTATCGAACTTGATCATTAAAAATTAGAGCCTAGTTAGAGACACTCCTCCAAATTTCTCCCATAATGCAACCCATAGGTCCATTGCATTTCGATATGAGCAAAATTGTATGGTGATATCATCTTCCATCGCACTTAGGAGGATGATCTGAGCAATGAAATTCTTATTTTTCCATGTTGTATAGGCATATTGGTCTTGCTTATACTGAGCAGAAGTGCTAGCCCCAGGTTCAGTCATAACTAAATTTAAGATACCGAGAGCCTCTTGCTCCTCAAATGCATACTGAATTTTCACACTTCAGATTTCATAGTTATTTTCATTGAGTTTCATATTTTTGTTCAATTCAGTGACTATCAATTTTGAAGCTATTTAGATCCTCTGATCAAAATAGAATATATGTTACACATTATTAAGAAGAATATGGCAATACATGTTATATACTATGCATTTTGAAATTAGAATTTAATAAAGTTATCTATCAAGCTCAAAATTGAAAAGATTACTAACCATATCCAATTACCTTCTAAGCCTTAATATCTAACCTTACATATTAAAATTTTATGCATAGTAAATTTTGATTTATTGAAAGTTAAGTTTTTAAACTTAATGTAGGATATTATGTGATATAGATAATTAAGCCTTAACCTAATAATCAATCAACTATTACACTCATAAAATAATGCAAGGTAAATAATATTAAAATAAACACACTCATTATAAAATTATAAGCCATCATAATATCCAAAAAAAATAAATACATTTATTATAAAATCCAATAAATTGAAAAATAAGACACTCATGCCTCATCTTAAAATAAATTAGGAAACATAATTCCAAACATAAAAGTCTATTCAAATAATGATAGAAATATGACACTTATGTCAATAAAATAGGAATCCTATGGATCCAAAACTATCCTAGTCACTGGAACTGGCATCTTAACCATACCAATCGACTGTGAAGGGATGCCATACATGCGATCATAAAGCCATAAGTGATACACTTTACGTCCATTCCTAAGCACCATCTCAGATTAAGTGTTACTCCTAAAACTGAACACTCTTCATTTAGCTACCATATATAAAAATTGAACTATGGAATGTCCATAATGATCACTCTAATACTCAACTAATACGTTCTGGAGCATCATATGGTAACTACACGAGTCACACATCATATCATAAAGTGATTTGTGATTCCATCACCTATCTAGGCTACCAACCCAAATACAGTCCTGCATCTTCTTATACACACTGACCATATGATGCATAATAGAATCAATATCATCAATTCTAGCCTTCTTATGAAATCTCATGTGACGGACCTCATGCACTCATGCATTGGCCCGAGCAACCCCTTGAGGAGTATGTGGAACTATAAGCATTCTTATCATCGTTATATCTGTTACATATAACAGAAAAAATTGTTAGTACATTCACATACAAGCAGAAATGATTGAAACCCATTTCAATTAAATATAAGGATAAAATCCACATAATTAATTTTCAAATAAATTTGAAAATTAAAGAAGGCAGAAAATATATTTTCTTCAAATTTCATAAATTTTTCAATAAAAAATTATTATGATGCTCAAATTTTTTTTTAAAAATGCCAAAAAATTAGAAAAATTATGAAAATCAGAACTGTAAAATTTTGGATAAAAAATGCTGGCCAGAGGAGGTCTCACATACCCATACGCATTAGTGAGAGTGGCCCTCATGTGCCCCACGTACAACAAAGAAGCCATGTGCCAGCTATGGCATAGTGCCACGTGGCATGACCTCTTACTGGGCCACGTGTTGCCAGGTCAGACAGCAACTGCCATATGGGAGAAAATCATTTATCCACATGGATACCATGTGGCAATTTTCCATTGGCCCACATGTCGCCATGTGGCATGACTCATCAAGCCACGTGGTCAAACCCTATATGCCACTTGTTAGCGTCATAGGCTGCCACATGGTAGGACACTTGTGCCATATGTTAAGACCTCCGTGCCATATGTCAGCACCATAGGCTGACATATGTTGCCATATGGTAACATTTAGTTAGTCCATGTGGTACCATATGGACCTCTTACCACATCATCGGACATGTGGCACTTCTCATAAGGCCACGTGTTACTTCCCTATAAGTCCACGTGACTGAGTGACATTTCACTCAGCATGCGTGGATCTAACGTGTGTTGAAGATGCGCCTTCTAGCACGCACCCAGTACAAGTGGGGAGAATAACCCACGCACTGCCTTTTTGGTGGTTTCAGGTCACTGAATTTTGATCAGGGGAATTTTTGGGATCTCTGAGTCCAATGGTACGGTCAAATTTTAAAAAAAAAATTCACACATAAAATTTTTAATTATGGATTTTAATTTAATTTTTCGTGTACAAATACATAAAAATAAATACAGATTAAAAATATTACATACATACAAAAAAAGTATCAATATGCATATCAAATAGCATGTAATCATATTTGAATTTTCACAAAAATACAGATTCAAAAATAAAATAGCCGGAATGCAAAAATTTTAGCTCCAATACCAATGTTAGATATATATCACGATATATCACGAGAAATAAAGATAAATATCTCTCGAAGCGCAGATTCACAAATATCGAGATCACTCGTTTCTACATCACCGGTTTAGTTCTCACCCATGCTCCGCAAGCCTCGGGATGAAACCTTTGAGGCACAAACTAAAAACCTTGTTGGAAAGAAAAGAAAATATGTCAAATAAATCAACAGAGTTTTCGGTATGAGAGATTTTTCTTGTATTTCCAAATGCAAGATTTTGACCATTTTATAGGGCTCCAATTATGTTAAGATTAAATTTACTTAATTGACATTAATTAAAAATTGGTAGTTATATAATATTAAATGAGAAAATAATATCTTATTAATAGGTCAGTTACTTAATTTAAATTAGGTAACTGCTCATATTAATACAAATTTATAATGTCATATTTTCTAATTAATAGAAATTCCAATATGTAATTAATTCCACATATATTATTTTCTGTTTTGATATTTTCTTGTTTATATCGAAATTAATTTCTTATCTCGTGAGTCATGTACGTATCCCAAACTTTTTCAAAATCAATAATCTTTGCTTTAAAATTTTAGAACAAACGCAATGTAAAATTTAAAACAGAATATAAGAATTTAATCGTTAATATCATAAATATTAAATAATGAGGCAACAAATAAATAATGATCAAAACACAACATAATGAAAATAATCTATTTCATAATGTAAGAAGAGCAAATCAGTCATTAGCCATAGAGATAATATACTTTTAAAAAGTACCTCTTACAAATATTTTAAAATTACTGTTAATTGACTGCAGCGAAAAACCAAAAAAAATAACTAATTCAATTCTCATCTTAGTCATCTATTATCTTACAACTTCCATATCTCTTTCTAATTTTTTCCAAAATCTAAGATGAAACTCCAATTTTAGGACAGAAAATGTTAAAAAAAAATTGAAGGAATTTTATTTTTTGTGAAATAAAAAAACACTTATATATAAGTAAACCAAATGTTTTTGGATAAATTTAATTTAATTCATAACGAAAAGATTTGCTTCTACGATTTCATCGCCTAAGTGAGAGTGGCCGTCCAAGAGAATGATAGAATTTCGCGAATGAAACTTCCATTGTGAGAATTGTCCACTAACCATATCATTATTTTTTTGAAATGAAAAGAAATATAAAAATAAATTAAATAAGTTAACTTAAAATTTCCCAAAATAAACAATAAGCAAAACTAACTAGCTAAATAAATTCAACCTAATAAATACAATAAAATTTCTACTAAAATCTAAAAATTAAATAAAAATAACAAAATTGAATTAAACTAAATTTAATTAAATTATTGAATTCCATCTCAACTAACAATTCATTTAACATCTCTAACTAGACAAAACTACTCCCTTTTTTAATAAAATCTAGGGGTGTGCATGGATCGGGTTCAGGTCAATCCAAACCGAAGTCGAATAACTCGACACTCAAAAATCATGATATTTCTCTACCAGATCCTACCTTATTTTATATTTGGGCCCCAATCCAATTAACCCTACTTTTTTTCGAGCCCGACCTGATTAACTTGAACAACCCGACTATTTATCCAAATTCAAATTCAAGATTTGAATCAAATCAAAATCGGATCCTTATTTTTACCTATTTCAAGATTTTTTTGTTGATAAAATATAACCAAATCCAAACAGCAAACAAAAGAAAATCTTATGTACAAGTGGAAATCAAATCCGTTGTTTTTTGCCTCTCATTTGCCATTGATCCGCCAGAAATTGGATAACAAATTGAAACTTAGTTAAAGAAATTATGTTTGATACAACATCTTCTCTTACAATCAAAAGTTGTATTTGAACATTAACATCTAACAACTTCTCAATACTCGATTAATTTCCATTGTAGCAACAAATTCCAACCAAAAATTTTTCATTGACCAACCATTGAAACCTAAGATATTTTAAAATATCATATAAGTAAGAAAAATGAAGATGAAAAACAAAAGAGAGAGTGGATGATGAAGATGGCAAAGAGATGGAGAGGAGGCGCAAGGGAGACCAGATCGACAGAGAGATGAAGAGGAAGCGAGAGGAAGACTGGATTGGCAAAGAGATGGAAAAGAGGTGAGAGGGAGAACAGATCGGCACATGCTGTTCACCGACGATGGTGAGAGGGCAATTAGCAATTGGGGAACATTGATTTAGGCGATTAGGGATTTGATTTAGGAGAGAGAAAATAGTAGGAACTAAGGTTTTTTAGGCTTTATATACATGTCTTATTCGATTTGCAATTGGATCAGTTTTAGGAGGGTTTTAACCCGACCTGAACTTGAAGTTTAGGAAATCTCAAAACTCCAGGCAACCTAACCCTACTAATTCGAATAACCTTACCGAATGTATTGGTTCGAGTCGGGTTGTTCAGCTCTATTGAGTCGGGTCGGGTTTTGTACAATCGTAATTAATCCAGATCTAATTGGGTTAGTTTGAGTTTGAATGAAATTTAATTGGACTTTCATTTTCTTTTTTACAATTTCGGTCCAAATCTGCAAAAATAAAAGGCATAGCTAACATAGATTGTATTGAGCTCAAGACTTAACGGGTCTAATCGGAATTGAATTGGATTCAACTAAGTCTACTCAAGTATTGAGTTTGGATCGGGCTAAGCCTAACTAGTTATTGGATTTGGGTTGGGCTAAATCTAATCATACTGGGCTCTAACCAGGCCTAATGGAAGTTTTAAAACTTTTTCTATGTACAAGCCCATCAAAGTCTGCATAAATCAAAGGTGAGATCGGTGCAATAGATTGGATTTAACTTAAGACAAGCCTAAGAAAACTGGATTGGATTAGGATTAGGTAGGCCGATGTAAAAGAATTTAAATAAAAGATAATTTTAATTTATAAAATGTATATTATGTTATAAAAATTATAAACACTATGCCAAAAATAATTTAATATTTTATTAAAAAATATGTTTAAACCCATAAAATTTATTTGGCAATCTAGTTGAATTCGATTGGTACTTGATTGTATGCCTAGAAAAATGTAATTGGTATAGGTTAGATGTCTATATACATTTGTTGTAGAAAGGACCGTTTGGATTTAATCCGAAAATCTATCTAATTAAAAATCGAAGTGACCCAAAATTGATGACCCTGTCCAAAATGGAGATTAGCTAGATAAAAGAAAGTTTGCATGTGATGGAATAATTTTGTACTTGTCAATATTTAGAATATTTGTGGCTATTTAGGTTGCTCAATTAATATGGGGTTTTGATCCAATAAATATTGATCCTTGATCCATCTGGACCTTCACTAAAAGAATCCATCCATCTATGATTGCCACCTATATAACCATAGATTTCTATATTCACCATGAAAATTTCCATTGAGTTTTACACTGCTATAAAAAAAGAGAATGCGGAAAAGAATATTTTCAAGGATGAATTTAGACAACTAAAAAATCACTTCCTCTCTCTCTCTCTCTCTATATATATATATATAGAAACCAGAAGATGCTCACTAAGTCACTGTAGCTAAAGAAAGAAGAACACAGTGAATTTTGGGCCTAATTAACAAGGCTCAACAAAAAATAAAGAGGAAATTACATAGAATACAACTTTTTTAACTTTGATTTTTAAAAATACCATCATCAGTTTTTAAGTTTTAAAAATACCATTTTTTAAATTTATTTTTTTAAAAATACCACTTTTAGTTTAAGACTTTAAGTTGCCCCATAAATAAACTAGTCCACCAGCTGATGCCACAGGATGAGGAGATCTAAATGGCAAAAAGCTGAGATTAAATCTAAGCTAGTGGCTTTGATCAAGGTCATAAACCTGGAGAGAAGGAGGGGGAGGAATCTGGCAATGATGGTGGTGGTTGCCATGGTGACGGTGGTGGTGAGACAGCCGTAAAGCGAGGAAACGGAGAGGGCATTGGATGAAGATGAGGTCAGTGAATGAAGGAGAACTCAAAATCTAATTAAATAACTTGCAAACTGATTGGTAAATCATGATTTCACGAAGAGGTAAAGACGAGAAGATCTGGTGAAAGTTATCCACCGGCAACTTGTTCATCGGCAATGAATCCATTGGCTTTCGGATCAGCCGGCGATTTTTTTACAGATCAGAAGAGGAAACTTTGTTGAAATACGCAACTGATGTTTTGCTACAATTGATGTTTAGATGCAAGTTAGGCATATTGTAGTGGGTTTTGAATTTCTTGATGATGGTTTGAGTGTCAATAGATAAGATATTGGGGTGATTTGTTACAACTAAAACAGCTTGCTGTTTTAGTTTGTTAGATGTTTGCTTGTTTGTTAACTAAAACAGCTTGCTATTTTAGTTTGATAAATAATGTTAACAGCTCACGATACAACAAAACAACAACTCACGATACAACAAAACAAATCCTCTATTTTACTCTGTTTTGCTGT
The DNA here is from genome assembly GCA_037975025.1 of Excoecaria agallocha. Taxonomy (NCBI): domain Eukaryota; kingdom Viridiplantae; phylum Streptophyta; class Magnoliopsida; order Malpighiales; family Euphorbiaceae; genus Excoecaria; species Excoecaria agallocha. Next base: position 268,896 of record JBBPFJ010000103.1, on the reverse strand, counting down.
TTGTATTTGATTTTTAGTAGAACTCTACTTCCTTTGTATAATTTCTTATATATAGCTATACACGTGAACCCTTTAATAGTATATACAAAAATACGATTCTCTTCCATCTTCACCTGTGCAATTATTTTTACATTGAGAAGTTTTGTACATTTTGGTTCGTGGGGTTTGTTGGGCAGATTCCCTCGCAGTGTAAGCTCTACTCATAATGCTTACCTTTTCCCTTTTTGTTCTTATTCTTTCCCTTCCCTTTGCTTTCTACTTGAGAAGTGCTGGCTTGATTTCCAACATTAGCCTGAGAAGCATTAATTTTGCATTTATCAGAGTAGCCACTTTCCTCAACCTCCATTACCACTTTTTTTTTTGCATTCCCTGGTTTCTGACATATTTGTGAGGCATTCAACTTGTTGCATGATCGACCAATTTAAATGCACCTTGTCGAGAAGTTCTTCAATTCTTGATTTGCTGTTTTCAAGTTCCAGCTCACTTGCATAAAAGAATACGTTTACTACTTAGGAACATATTTAAGATACAGTAACTAAAATATAGTAAAAAGTTAATGCATTTTTATGCAAAACATATCTGAGTAGTAACATATTTAAGATACAATACAATACTATAAAAAAAAGATACAATAACTAAAATATAATAAACAGTCAATGCAATGCAGTTTTATACAGATATATCTTAATTTTCCCTCTCCAATCTGGACCATTTACAGGTTTTAAAATTGACTGCCAAAGGTCCATGTCAGATCGGATGGCCAGGAGTTACTATTGGACAGTGCTGCTTTGGTTTTGGTTAAATGATGATTACCCCTTAAGAATCTCTGTCAACAATTATATTAATTGTACATTGTTTATATATATTAGTCTAGTGTGATTTAGAAGAAATATTGATTAGTGCTAAATTCAGGTATTGGTCCACCATTCATCCAAAATTGTCCATTAATTGGTTGTTACCATAATCATTAATCGGGGATGCTTATAGACTGCTAGCCAATTTATTGAATTGAGTACAATTGTTATATTTGCCTCAAGAAAATTTTTAAAATTGAATAAGTTTTAACCATCAAATTTTGGTTTTTGTGCTCTAAAATTGCACATGTTGTGCTTTAATTTATTGAAATTAATTCTCTAAATTTAATGCAGGAATTACATAAATAAAATTTTAATTTTATTTCTTAATTATCAACAATAACATAAGAATATAAGATGCTTTAATCATACTATATGTTTATACAAAATAAAGATAGATCAAAATAAATTGATGAGCTGTTTCTTTTTATGAATGATAATCAAAATTATTTTTTTTTATTTTGGTATACCATCGGTATACCAGGTATACCGTTGATATACCAAAATTCAGAATACCATTTTCAATTCTGGATTTTGGTATACCACCGATATACTAGGTATACCATCGGTATACCAAAATCCAGAATTGAAATTGACAATCTGGATTTTGGTATACCGGCGGTATACCAAAATCCAGAATTGAGATTGACAGTCTGCATTCTAAGGTATACCAACAGTATACTAGGTGTACCACCTTGTAGATCCAGTATACCAATGGTATACCACGGTATACCATGGTACATCCGGTATACCAATGGTATATCATCTGGTACATCAAATATACCAATGGTATACCACAGTATAAAATTGGTATACCACCTGGTATATATGGTATACCACATGGTGCATCTGGTATACCAATGGTATACCTGGTATACGGATGGTATACCTGGTATATCATGGCATACCACTTGTTATACATGATATACCACATGGTACATCCGGTATACCAATGGTATACCATCCGGTATACATGGTGTACCAATGGTATAACGTTTGGTATACATGGTATGCCATGGTATACCATGTAGTATACTAACTTCCATAATGAATTATGTTTTTTTTTTCATTGGATTTTTTTTCAGGTTTGGGATTATATTGTTCACCAACATGAGTATTTTCATCCAAAGATTAATGTCCCTATGAAGATAGATGTTGTTGATTCTATTAAGCAAAAATTGAATGAAAAACAGCTAAAGAGATTTAGAAATTGTTGTTTTGGTAGTTTTTTGAATATTGTCTATCGTATCAATGTAATTAAGTATTGTATTTTTTAATTTTTTAAAAATAATATAAAATTATATTTATTGTTGATGAAATTGATAAGTACGTAACCTATGTGTTAAAATTTATGTAGTTAAATAAATTATAAAGTAACTAAGCTTGATTTTCAGCCTTGACAAATATTTCCAATTTCTCTTGAAATAATTGTACAATAAATGATCTACAACAAATAAAACCAACCAAAAATTCAAAACCATTTGTAAATTATCCGAACACTTCATTAAGAAGTTCAGCAAGTGCAAATCTCCATTCCGCTCTCAACATATCACCCAAATGATTAAAACATTAGCAACAAATCGCTTACTTTTCAATTTCAATGATAGTTAGACTCTTCAGAGCTTCGAGAATGGAGTTCATTTTCCTATCCAAAACCTTCTCTTCGGGCTCAACCTCTGAGCCATAAACATTCATTTTCATAGTAGATTTGTCAGCTGGGTCAGAATCCAAATCAATCTCACCCTCCTTCAATTCTCCCTCCTCCTTCTCAACATCAACAATCTTATCATCCATCTCATCGCCACTACCATCAATCACAACTTTATCCACTTTCTTTTTATCATCTTCTTTATTGCTATTGGTATTGCTGTTAACAGACACCACAGAAGAGGAAGGTGAGGATCGCTTAGAATTCTCATCAGGTTCAACCTCCACAAAAAGCTCAATTAGGGGTTTATTCTGTACAGTTGTGCCCACACAAGATTATACAAGCCAGAGACGATCCTTCCTCCCGTATGATACTTACTATACAGATCGCTCACCGTCCAAAACCTACCATCCTTGGGTTTCGACTCTTCGTTTTCATGTTGAATCCAGTAACGACTTTGCCACTTCAATGATAACAAAAGTACAGCAACCAAGATTGGTTTTGTTTTAACGATATAAACATTCTGTTGCACTTGGCATGGATAAAAATTAATTATATAGGCAAATTAAATTATAAATGAACTCGAAATAAAAATTTGCAGTTATCAGATGAATTGCAAAATAATAAAAAATAATTTCGCGAAAAGATTAATAATTGAAAAAAGATTTAGAATAAAAGATTAAAAAGGCAATGTGCCTCAGAATTGCAGGAATGACAGCAAGGCCGTGAAGCCATTCAGTCCCGAAAGATGGTTAACTTGGTGTACTTATCTCATCACAGGCAACATATTATATAATCAGAACACATAAAACAGAAAAAAAACATGAGTATACATCTCAAGGCCAGTCCCAAATTTTAATGGCGGCGACGCCGCTACACAAGGCGATGGAATATGAGATCTGCCTTCCTCGCGGAGGAGATGACCTGAAAGCTTCAGGGCATTCCTTTCTGACGTTTACTTTTGGATTATGCAAACATCAAATTATTGTTTGCTCCAATTGTCAAGTAAAGAATTTCTCGGTGAAATCCCCGTAAGATCGTGACCCAAAACTCAAGATTTTTCCAAAAAATAAAGAAATTTTGCAGAATTTAAAGACGAGTGAGAGCGAACTAAGCATCAGTTTTAAAAACCTCGATTTCGAAAGCTTCATGGATGATCAGCAGTTTCTAAAATCAATATCTCGTCTCATCTGCTCAGCTCAAAAGTCATCTAATAGGAAGAAGAACGAAACAAATGAAGCGTAAAAGAGGAATCGCAAAGGCAGAGGAAGAGTTTATATTATATTAAAAAAGTGGTATTTTTAAAAATAAAAATTAAAAAAGAGGTAATGTTAAAAAGGAAAAAAAAATAGATGTATTTTTAGTCATGACTTTTGTTTTTTTGGGTAGTTTTGTAAAACTCCCAAAAATAAATGGTTTCCCTCGTTAGCCCAAAGGCTCCGAGCCCAACCGTTTTCTCGATCGTTTCGAAAATCCTTTTGTAACCGCACAATAAATGCGAGACCTGCAAAATTCCTCGCTCCGGTGCTCGCTTTAGTGCTTCACCGCCTCTTCATTTTCGACCGTTTTCTTCTTAATTCTCTTTTACAGGATTATCAAATTCAAATTTTCTGGGGTTTCCGATTCTTTGCAGATTAAAAAAATATGTTAGTGCAGCAGTTGCCTCGCTTGACTAACTCTCTAAGAGACCCGTTCGATATCGACCAAGCTTATCTTCAGCGCAAGATCATTCTCCAGAACTATCTCAAACCTCGCAAGTAATCATTATGTTTAGAAAACAATTTTAGTTTTTTAGTTGCCTAGAAAAGTAAGGAAAATTAATTAACTATGTGATCCTAGTTAGGTGACGATACGTAATTTGAGCTGATCAACTCGGAAAAGAAAGAGATGTACTACAATAAAAGACTTAATTATATTGGTAATTTTACGATTATAAGGTTTCATGTGTTTGCTTGATAATGAAAGCTAGAAACAAAGTTTAATCGCATTCAAGAATTCTTGCAGGTCTCTGTGTGTTAAAATCGTCAGTAATTATTACCTTTTTTTTGTTTGCTTAAAGTTTGTATCTGGATGATGCAGCAGCAGTACTGTAAATTCAATCAATGAATCGGAGCTTGCAAGGACGATTGTGGATAAATGGGAAGAAGGTACTGCCGTGTAGTGGAGTATAGTATTCATCATTTCAAATCACTCTTTATTATTGCGATATAAAATTCAATGATTTTTGCAACTTGTAAAACAGCCTCAACGGAAGTGCGACAAGCCTACAAACAGTTTATTGGGGCGATAGTGGAGTTAATAGATGCAGAAGTGCCTTCAGAGTTGTTCCTGGAGGTAGCAATGACCGCTTATTTTCTATTTGGGGTACCAGGGACAGGAGAGGAGGATAATATTAATTTGGAAACTGTCCACAAGAAGTAAGGATTTGAATCTTTTTTTGCCTTCATTTTGTTTTGATAAAAAATGATGTTGGGGCAGGAATGAAAATTTTGTTGATGAAATGCATTCAAGTGTGAAATGGGAATTGTCGTTAACGTGATATGAATAATATGTAGCATTACTCCAATGATTATTTATGTATGCTCTAGGTAGGGAAATGGATTATTTATGTATGCTCTAGGAAGGGAAATGGGCTATCTTTCATTGTAGCCTTGTGCCCATTGCTCCTAGTACACTATGGGGAGAGAGAGAGAGAGAGAGAGAAGAGGGAGACCGAGAATTGGGGACTGAATTTAAAGACATTCTTTCTTGTGATTATTTCAAGTATGTGCTGTGCTAAATTAAATCATATCCACGTCAAGTACTGTGGAGCATAGCATAAATGGTCATGCCATTTTTCAAATATATATATTTTCAATTTCACTATTTTAATGTACTCGCTGCATTGCTCTTATATTGGATTTTGCTCATACTAAAGGTCAATTATTATATTTTAACAAATATTAGGGGTTTAAGTTTAGAGCAAGTAATGTTATAATTGCAGGTTGGAATTGCAGAAACTTATTGGCCATGCAGTTTCAGATGCTAACCTCCAGAGAGTTGCAACTTTAGCACCGAGGCTTTTTGATTTGCAACCTAGCGATCATGGTGCTCGACTTGTTATGGAAAGCCATGTGAATGGGAGTAGTGATGATCTAGAGTTTGGTGCAGACCTTGTTTTTGAACCTCCAACAAGGTTTCTCGTGGATGTTACTTTGGAGGATGATGCATTGCTGGACAAGGAAAGTGCTCTTCCTTCTTCATTTCATGATGAATGGTATGGTAAGAATGTGTATTTGACTGCTGATGCTGTAAAATTCAATTTGAGTTGGTTAAGAGATGCATGTGACCAAATAGTCAGAGAAAGTTCTTCGCAGCTTTCTCAGGATGATTTGGCAATGGCTATATGCCGTGTGCTTGATTCAGATAAGCCCGGTGAGGAGGTACTGGTTATTAGTCACTACATCCTAAAGTTTTTCAGTTTCAGTGTTGACCAAGTGTAGCTGTGACCAAGTTCTTTTTAAATTCTTCTTTCCATTTTCTAGATAGCCAGTGACTTACTGGATCTTGTTGGGGATAGTGCATTTGAAACCGTTCAGGATCTTATATTGGTAAGGATATTAGCTATTTTTATGTTTTTTTCTAACTGTTTACACTTGCTCTCTACTTTATTCTTCAACTGATGTTATTTGAGGACTATCATTGTTGCGCTGCTGTGTGATGTGTTAAGTTTGAGGAATTTTTTTATTTACTTTTTCGGTCAGATACAAAAAATCGAATAAATTACTTTTTTTTTTCAATACATTTTTCTTCTTAGAATTTCAACTCCTTTTTGGTTATCAGATCGCTAGTGAGTGCGAAAGGTTGATGTTGTTTGTGTAGAAATGAGTGGGAATGAAAATTCTAGAATTTCTAGATTTTTGTTTGTACGAAAGCTAGGATTACTGGATTTAATTGAAAAGGATAAATACTACTAGGTCTTGTATGTTGTCCTATTTTTGATTTTTCTCTTTTCCAAGCACACATATATATATGTACATGGATGAATCGCAGGTGGGGGCAACGGGGCCACTTGCCCCCGACTATCCCATTAAATGTGGATGGACTTTATTCTTTACTTTTCCCCTTGCCCCCGCTACTCTCATAAAATGTAAAATATGCAAATTTATTTCCTTTAAATTGTATTTATTACCCAAACGTCACACTAAATTTTCAATAGAATTATGTCTTATTTTTGTTATTGCCCTCTCTTGTAAAGAATATTTTCCTTTCAACACTCACAAATTATAAGATTTATAAGATTTCTCGCCCTGAAATTTTGTTCTAAATTTGTCCCAGCACGTGCGGGTGCATGTGCATAAACATTATTGGTCATTAAATGGCTCCACTTATAATATGTTGGGGTTGATTCTTTTCTCCTTTTGAGTTATTTTGCAGCATCGGAAGGAGCTTGTTGATGCTATACATCATGGGTTGTCAGTACTGAAATCAGACAAAACAGCTTCAAGCAATCAATCACGTATGCCCAGTTATGGCACCCAGGTATAATCAATTTCGGTTCTGCTTGTGTGCTTTGTTGTCATTAAATTTAGTCACTGGTTTGCTTGTGTGAAATCACATTTGGCTTCTGTCTTAGGTTACTGTTCAAACAGAATCGGACAGGCAAATTGATAAACTTCGTCGCAAGGAGGAAAAGCGGCATAGACGTGGACCAGAACAAGGAATCGAGAATGATGCGTCGGTTGCAAATTTTTTTTCTTTACTTCAAGCAAGTGAGAGGAAAAATGCAATTGATGACCTGATTGGGTCTGGCCCTGGACCTCATTCATTATCAGTGACTGCTCTTCCTCAAGGTACTACAAGGAAACATTACAAGGGATATGAGGAGGTCATTATCCCTCCAACACCAACCGCACAAATGAAGCCTGGAGAAAAGTTGGTAATTTTCTTTGATAGAAAATTTACTCTATTTGACAACCATCATTGTTTCTGTTGATTATTTCTCTTTTCTTGATCTTGTTACCTTGTAAACATGATTATTAATAGAAATATAAAAGGACAGGACTGTAATAAAAAATTAACACGAGTTTACAATAGAGTGGGATATAGTACTGGTGACATACGCGTTGTAGCTTGCAAACTTAGTTTGTTCAAGTTCCCTTTTATTTACAAAGCCTAGAACATCCCTTTAACTGATTGCTAAAATATCCCAAATAATTTGTAAATTTGTTTTATTTGTGTGGAAAAAGAAAGTACCCATGAAAATTGATTCTTCTTTTCAATCAAACTGCATTATTTCTGTTGCTCTATCTTATTTGTCACTTGGTCCATGTAATACCTTTCTGTTCCTGGTGATTTTATTTGTGAGGTTCTAACATCAATTAAGATTATCTGTATTTATCTCTCCTGTTTTTTCTTAAAATAGGCAGATGGAGATGTTTAATAAAGAATTGATAGCATTTGGTGCTTGCTCAGGTTTTTAAGAAATACCTTTGTGATGAATATGAGTAGACCACATGGAGATATTGGCCATCACTTCTCATCCTCTAAAATGCTTATGATTATATGATATTGGCCATAAAGGATTGAAGTTTAATGATGTTAATGACCCATGTGCTTATCAGGGGACACATTATTCATGAAGCCAAAGTAAAATGCTGAGTTGCCAGATTTCATTCGATATGAACCCTGACAATGTAATGCTGTAATTTTAGTAGTATGACAATACTTCATAGAATATAAAGATCCAAATTTTAGGCTCTTAGAAGCTAAATTGTCAAATGTCCCCACACAGTTCATTTGCCATATTGAACGAAAACATTATAAAAATGCAAGGAATATTTGAAAGTTCTGTCACCTGTAACACTGGAACTAATGATAGTAAGTACTTTCTAGCAGGGGACTTTTCGTAATAAAATTCACTTCAAGGGACGATGATGTGTTATAACCTCTATCTTCTTACCGGGAATAGCTTGATTAACTGTAGTGGACTTACTGTGTGATTGCTGTCTATGTCATTCGTATGTATATTGGGCATGGGGGTTCTCTCAGTCTCTCCTTTTATGCTTCTTCCGGGAAGGCTGCTTTTACTTGATGACTATTTGTTTATTAATCTTGGTTCTTTTCTTGCTATGTTTCTATTCTCCATGATATGTGCAGATAGAGATAGCAGAGTTGGATGATTTTGCTCGAGCTGCTTTTCAAGGGTACAAATCCCTAAACCGTATACAGAGCCGAATATTTCAAACTGTTTATTACACTAATGAGAATATACTGGTGAGCCTTCTATTCTGTGGTTCAAGCGGCATTTGACTGTATTGGGATAGATCTTACTTATGTATCCTGTTTCACAAAATCACATTCTCACGCTTGTGAATTATGAAAAGCCATATATTAGCACACAAACTTTTTTGATTTCTATTAGGACTTTATTCAATGAATACAACTATTTTTACTCTTGCTTATGTCTTTCACTTTATCTTGGTACTATTAAGCAGTAGCTGGAAAGTACATCCATTACAATCTTCAGATGTACTGTCTATTCCAATTTGTTCTTTAGGCGAGCTACAAATAATTAGAGTGTATGGGAATTCAAACTATCTCCAGCTGTGAAGGGAAGAAAGAAAAAGAAAATGCAAAGAAGGAAGGAAATGAGAAGTTTGCTAATTGAGGTGAACTGTCGCAGGAAAAAAAAGTTGAGTCCCAGTTAGGAAGGAAAATGATTTAATAATAGGGGGAGGAAAGGTCTTTTTTTTTTCCCTGCTCTTATAGTGGTAGTCAGGATGAAGTATGTGCAAATACACATTTAAAATTAAAGTTGAGATAAATAATAAATATCTAATAATTTCTGCATGATGAGAATTTAGAACTTCTAAAAATGATATTTAGCTTGAGTTTGATATGTGCTTGAACTCACATGCAAAAGGAATTTTAGGATGCTGCAAAGTTTTTATGTACTTGCAGGTTTGTGCACCGACAGGAGCTGGCAAAACAAATATAGCAATGATATCTATTCTGCATGAGGTATAGCAACAAGTGATTATGTTTTTATTTCTTCTTTATGTCTTTTCTCAATGCATTAGAAATGAGATGTAAGGGATGGACTAATGAGATGTATTGGAAGGATTGAGATGTATCTGTATTTGTCTGTGTACACGTGATGTATATATAACTTGACTTCTCAGGAAGATTGCTTGATAGTTATGTCCATAATATGAGGCTTTGGTTGGAGAAAATACTTTCCAGAGCTCAATATTGTTCAGTTTATTTGGAAAATTCTACTCCTGTTATACTTTATGATGTAAACTTTTGGAAGCAGGCCTAGTTGAAAAAGTATTTATTTTTTCTTTGATCAGATGGTCATGGTTTTGAGTTTTGGAAGAGCTTCTCTTAAAGAAAGTAGTGGGAATTCTCCCTTCAATAAATAATTTTCATGATTTGTTCACTAGAGTTTATGGTAGTGGTAGCATAATTGCTATCACAATCAGGGTAATATCCAAGTTTTTTGTTAATAGTGTAGTATATGCAATGTGTGAATCTTGTTTATATTTGGTATTTGGCCTTAAGAGACTTGAAATTAGAGTTCGTAATGTTGCATATGTTCAAATTTTTATTATTCTTGTGGTGCATTATTATTTTAGAATGTTTGTCAGTTTTCCTCCCTTCCACTCTTCAGATTGGACAGCACTTCAAGGAAGGATACTTGCACAAAGATGAATTTAAGATAGTTTATGTTGCTCCTATGAAGGTAAACTTGGTCGTCCACTAATATTCCCCTTTCTTTCTTTTTGGGTGTTTGGGTTGCTTGAGTTGCTGATTTAATGTGATAATCTTTGTAGGCACTAGCGGCAGAGGTAACATCAACATTTAGTCATCGATTATCCCCGCTGAATATGGTTGTGAGAGAACTTACTGGCGACATGCAACTCTCCAAGAATGAACTTGAAGAAACTCAGGTTACAGTCTTTTCACTTGTTGTTCATTCATAACATGCAGTGCAGCATGCTTACCAAAAGTAATGGTTTTCTTCTTTCAATTTCTGGATCAGATGATAGTAACAACGCCTGAAAAATGGGATGTCATTACTCGTAAGAGCAGTGACATGTCGCTTTCAATGCTTGTGAAGCTCTTAATTATCGATGAGGTGCATCTTTTGAATGATGATAGAGGCCCTGTGATAGAGGCACTTGTTGCTAGGACGTTGCGTCAGGTGAAGACTTCTTGAATAAGCATCATGGTGTCATTGTCAAACTTGCTTGGTTCCAATGGTTCTGGTCTTCCATCAATATGTGTCGTGATTTCCATCAATATAATTGCAATTCCTTTTTTTAGTTGATGGAAGATGAGTGTTTTCTTATATTAACAGCATTTTGCTGCAAATTGTATCAGTTGGTATTTTCCATTAGACTAGAAGGAAGTGTTTTGATTGTGGGCTGACCACTTGCAATTAAGTATTACCTGCATAAAAGAGTGTCTGTAAAACTAAGTAGTTCATTTTTGTGCTTGGTCATGGCAACCAGGTGGAGTCAACGCAGACAATGATACGCATTGTGGGACTTTCAGCCACTTTACCCAATTATTTAGAGGTTTTCCTTAAATATGAATGACATTTGTATTTTCCATTTTAAACTTAAATGCCCAATTGTTGATATCTGCACTCTTGAATTTTTCCAGGTTGCTCAATTTCTGAGAGTGAATCCGGAGACAGGCCTCTTCTTCTTTGATTCTAGTTACCGTCCGGTACCTCTGGCACAACAATATATTGGAATTAGTGAGCCAAACTTTGCAACTCAGAATGAGTTATTGAATGATATTTGCTACAGAAAGGTAACTTTTTTCATGTGGTGTTTCTTCTTAATATCAGTCTTATATTGGAAATCAGGACTGATGGTACTTTTTGTTCCAGGTTGTTGATTCATTAAGGCAAGGTTATCAGGCCATGGTTTTTGTCCATTCACGAAAGGATACAGCAAAGACGGCAGATAAACTAGTATGTCCTTTGGCATGCTTCTTAAAAAATCTGATCTTTGTATGTTGTAACTTGTTGCTTGAAAATGTTGTTGACAAAAAAAAAAGAAGAGAGAGAGAGAGAAAAACCAGTTGCCATGGAGAAGTTAGAGAAGCAACAAGCATGGCGCAAAAGAATGTAGCTATTAGCTTGGAAAGAAGAAATTCGTGCAAAATATAATCAAATTTTAAACTTCACTAATATTTTTAGAGATGGCCTCACTAGAAAACTATAGAAGGGTTCAATTGAGAACAAGACAAGGTTGAATTGATATCTAGTTATTGAGTTTGAGAAAATATATCAAAATACAGCTAAAATATTCTTTTTTCTTATGAATTTTTGCAATTATTAAAATCAATGAGCTACAATGTGAGTTGATATGTGTTGTGGTGTTGTTCAAGCTCATCTGGGTTAGAATTGTCGCTGCTTACTGGTTATTTTGGTTAAATTGGCATGTCTACAACTATTGGTCAGTTCTGAAAACAGACCTCCAACCTGATACAAAATGCTTATCCACACACTCTGCAACTTAGACATGCTTCTCCACGAGCCACCTTCATTTCTTTTCTCCGCAACCAAATGGCTCTACCCATGGGGTACCAACATTGGAAGTCAAACAAATGATCATGTGTGAGTTCATCCTAATTGTGAACCTTTGACTCCCCATATCACTTCATATATCATCCAAGGAGTATAAATAGGACAATAGATGAAAGAAAACAATACGAATGTGCAAGATTTATGTTTTTCAATCAATTTACCTCTATCAGTCAGCGGTGATGATACACTAGTTCTACGGGTTGCTTGAGATTGAGGGTTGGCCCTATATGCTCAGTTTTCTTCTAAAACATAAATTTTTTCAATCTGTATAATATATGTGGTTATCGGCAATTTATAAAGTAAATGTAAAAATAATGGGAGAATCTTCTAAATTTTTATTTCCAGATTGATTGATATCCTGAGTGCTCTGTTCTGAATACTAGCCTTACAAGTCTGCATTTAGTTATATGCACAGACAATGTGCATTATCAAGTCTGCATTAACATATGTGCACAACAAAGGCACGTTCACAGACATCTGGAGAGAGCTCTATGGAATTAATTTTGCTTTGAACCTCATTTTATTATTTGTTTTAGTAGGTTTTTTGCATGTCTTTCTGATCAGGCTGAGTTTGCTCGGAAGTATGAGGATTTGGAGCTCTTTACAATTGATGCACATCCTCAATATTCATTAAGAAAGGTGACATAATCTTCCTTTACTATTGAAAATTAAGTGCTCAGACTTATTTGTTGCATTCTGAAGTTTTAGAGTAAATGTTTAATACTTCTTTATATTTGCTGTCTTCTTTTAATAGATACTATTAGTTTTCATACTCAGGGTACCCAATTATATGATCCCAAGGCTGGTGGGTAGCGAGATCTAGGCATGCTCGATGTTATGCAGGTTAGATTCAAGATTCTTTTAGATGCATCTAAACAAACTTAAATCAATTTTGTGCTATTGTAATTGATCTCATTATATTACTGTTCCAGATATTTGGTAGGGCTGGGAGACCTCAATTTGATAAGAGTGGTGAAGGCATTATAATCACTTCTCATGACAAACTGGCATACTATCTTAGGTTGCCAACAAGTCAACTTCCCATTGAGAGTCAGGTGGTTCTTTGTTTGACTTTGAAAAAAAAAAAAAACAGTTTTAGATGCATTCTCTTTAAACTATTGGGTTGATTTTATAATAATATTTTCAAATGTGCTCAAAATACCTTGTACAGTTCCATTGAGATCTCTATTTGACTTCCTTGTCAGTAGAATGTTCTGATAACTGCTTTTCCTAAAATATATATTTGTTTTCTGTGTTTGCAGTTTATTAGCTCCTTAAAAGACAATTTAAATGCAGAAGTGGCATTGGGTACTGTCACCAATGTTAAGGAAGCTTGTGCGTGGCTTGGGTATACCTATCTTTTTATAAGAATGAGGCAGAATCCTTTGGCATATGGTCCATATTTTGTACTCTTATTGGTATACCTGATATCATCAAAAGATTGTTGTTACTGCAAAAAACAGGTTCTGTTTCTGATAGTACAGGAAATAACATGAGGTGAGATGTAAACTAATTTTGTCACTGCCAAGAGTCTTCTCAATTTGATTCGCTCTCATTTTGATAACTATTTTGTAGATTTTGCAAAGTTAAATAAGAGTTTACTCTTCCAGCAATATCCTTCTTTAACTGCAAAAGTTGACATGAATAGCATCTGTTGCAGATGGTTAATCCAGCATACTATGGTCTAGAAAAAGCAGAACAAGAAAATCTGAGTTCTTATTTGTCCAGGTAATCAAGGCGCCTGAGTTCTTTTATCGTATCTAGCATAAAATTGAAGATAATTGTCTATCAATTATTTGATAATCACCTTCTAAATGATCAACCATCAATTAAAATTACTTTTGCAGCTCTTCCTTCCATCTTTTTTTTCTCTTTTTGTCTTTTAAATTTTGACTCTCCTTCAGTTATTCTATTGGGGGCCTATTCTCAGAACTTATTAATGGCCTCTTATGAGGTCCTGGTTTTATATTTTTCTTTAAAACAGGATACCAGGATGTCTATTATTAAACATGGGAAAAAAGAATTTGAAGAAGAAGAAGAAAGAACAAAACCTTGTGTTTTGCAAACAATGACGAATGAACTTTCTTATATTTGTGACCCAGGCTATGTAGATATGGTTATTTCCATTGACCTTGTTTCTAAAAAAATTATTTTTAATTGAACTTTTGAAAAATTAAGTTTGAAAACTCTCATTCTTATGACCTAGGCTTAGTAATTATTTTCTTTCCCATTAAGAAGATTTGTTGCTATGATTTTTAATTAGTTACCAGATATCAAACCTATTTTAGATCCTAAGAGAACCGATGTGTATATTTGATTTATTATATATAAGCTGAAAATTCGAGGAGTCTTCTTCTTCTTCTTGTTCTTTTTGTTATCAATTCATTTATCACACGAGAAGGCAGCTGCATTGCAGAAAAATGCTTGTTGCACATAAGTAAGCTGCCATGTGTTTAGTGTCATATAATATTTTCCATTTTATTCAACTCCTCTTCTCTGTGATCAGGATCTGCAACATTTTCCCTGCATTAAAGCAAAGCTAAAAATTCAGAAAAAGCAGACCAATGGTACAGTCTCTCTCATTCTGATCATCAAACTGGAGAAGACCAATTATAGGCAAAGCACATCAAGGGCATTTTCCCCTCGGTTCCCTAAGGTAGACATGTGCCCTTTTTTCTCTTACTAATTGTAAATGAAGCTAAGTTTGTAGTTTTCCGCAGGTGAAAGATGAAGCATGGTGGTTAGTTCTTGGTAACACATCCACCTCTGAACTATATGCCCTGAAGAGGGTTTCCTTCTCAGACCGTATGGTCACTCACATGGATTTACCATCATCCTTTACCACTTTCCAGGTCAAAAATCTTTTCCCTCCTTTACAGTCGTGGCTTCTTTCTATATGTTGCTCTACACCACTCTTCATTAGAGGTGTCTCCCAACATAGAAATAGAAAAGCCTAAAGATACATTTCGGTTTATAGGAAAAGCAATGAAATAAGTATAAGTGAGAATACAGGAATTTTCTCAAAAAGTACTGAGCTTCTCATGAAATCAGAAAAATGTGATGTTCTGAGCAAATAGCGTGAGCTTCTCATGAAATCAGAAAAATGTGATGTTTTGAGCAAATAGAGCGTATTACATCAAGTTTAGGGTTGGATCTAGATCGCTGTTGCCAGGACCTGCTTAGGCAACATTTATGTTTTGAGCATAGCTAGAATATTCTGGAAGCATTTTGGATCTGGTGAGACTGTAAAGATATAATTTAATGGAAATGTTTGGAACGCTCTTATTTGTGCTTCACGAGGCAATAGAAGGCATAATCAAATTTTTTGTTTGGAACTTGACATAATTTTAATATATATGTTGCTGAAACTTGTTTCAGGGGACGAAATTGATGTTAGTTTCAGATTGTTACCTTGGCTTCGAACACGAATATTGCATCGGTGAGCTAGTAAAATCTCAAGAAACGGAAACGGGAATTTAAATTGAAGATATTCTGCGTGCAATAACATCCGCAATATTCTAAATGAATAGAGTCTATACCAGCGAGCATACCATAAAAGCAAGTCTTTCGCTGCAATCATGTCTAATTGATAGATATGGATCACTGAAAGTACTTGATACCAATCAACTGGTAGTTCATTACCAAATATGATATTCCTTTTGAAGCATATTTTCAATTTTCAGTCTGTTATGTATTTTGAGCAGATATAGCATCTGGCTAGTCCCACTGTTGAGATGGTATAATTACAGGTGAAACTGCTGTATGCTCTTTTCCTATCTTCCAAGAGTAGTGCATTTCTGATTTGTGGAATTCGCATGCTCGTGAAAAGAGAGAAAGCATGGGTTTGATTTGTAAGTATGCCGAAATTAACGTATTCCCTCCAATTTGTTTCGTATAGGGTTGTTTCAACTCTCACATAAATTAAGAAAAATTAGTTAATATAGTTGGAACTATGTATTCTTTTAAATTCCATTTTTTCAATTTTCACATAAATTAGTAAAGATTAGTAAATATTTTTTTGTTATATGATGTACATCACTTCGTGGTATAAGATGGTGTACTCCATTCTAGCCATTAACTAAATCATGGCTAAAGAGGAGCTAAGTCCTCTTTAAGAGGACATTCCAGCTGTAATTACTGGTTTATGTGTTGGGGTCTCTCGAGTTCCGAACCAAGCCAATATATAGACTACTTCTTTACTACGTACTGACACAGCTTTGTGGTATATGCTTGGTTAACAAGAGAAGTAAATTTGCCAACTTGCACATAACCTTGTATTTTAACTTTTTAAGAGCAGAAAATAATTTTGCCAACGTGGATTTGGAATTTTTTTTTTTCAATGTCACGAAAAATAATATATCCGAGTTTTTTTTTTTCCTGTTTTTCATTTTAGTTGCCTTTTATCAGACTGTAGACCACTAATCGGTAAATCAATTCATAAACTTGAAGCTGAGCTAAAAAATTTGTAGCTTTATTTGGACAGCAGGAATTTATTAAATTGCCATAAGCAACTTAGCATAAAAGTGAGATTATTGAAATCAATTCATTCATTTTTGTCAATTTAACCAATAATTACAATAGATTGTCTTTAAATTTTGTTATATTTCATCACAGTCCACTTCAAATGCTAATGGCAGTACCTAGATTATACCTTGCCATAATTTATTTACATGTGAAATATAGGAGTTGCAGTTGCTAATTTTGTATTAATTTATATATTTCTTTTATTGACCCATCATATTCATTAGAACCATACTTAAATGTAATTAAATGCTCCTAAGATTGTTCTTTGAATTTAGCAATGTAGGAAAAGAATTGCTAAAAGGCTGATGGCACTGCAATAATTGCTTCCACATCCTGTTAAGGTACATGTTTAGTAGCAACCATTGTCAAAGAGAAATTGTATGAATTTTTAATCTAGTAATGCTATTTTACTTTATGTGAAGTTTCATATTATTTATTATCCTGACTTTTTTTACTAAAGCCTTTCCAAAGAAAACATGTTGCACTATAGACACAAGTTAAACAATTACACTATTTGATTTATCAAAATTTTCCTAATGATTATATATGAATTGTTAAAAATGGGCAGCAGAGAAATACTCACGCAAATCTGACACTCATTTCCGTGCTGTGCTTCGATACGAAAGTTATTGAATCAACCCCCGTCTGCATTCAGCTTCCCTCATCTCAGAGTAGTATACATATGAAGAAAATCTTCCTCCTGCAAATGTATGCCAATTCAAAAGCAGGTAAATATGATTCGGGCGAAATCATCCAAAATCGCAAAACAAGATTGATTAATAGTAAAAGAAAGTCATGTATGGCTAACCAAATCCAAAAACACAGAGTCCCTTGAAGGAGAAAAAGAGAGACGCAAAGCAAGGCTGTAATCAGGTGGGTGTTCAAGATAGATGCCTCAAACGCAGCAACAAAATAATTCACTTCATAGCCACAGTACTGCTATTATTTCACTTCAATCCTCCTTAAGCTAATGGGTCAATATATGACGACAATCGATAACTTAATATATTTGAGGTCAAAACCATAGTCCATTTATTTCCCTCAATTTTAACTTCTCACAAAAATTGAAAAATTATTTTAATTTGAAATATCTTTTTATCAGTTCTTCACAATTATATATTTTCATTTTATTAAGTATATTTTTTTACTGGATAGATAAGGATAAAATTAAAAAAAATACATAATTAATAGTTAAAAGAAAAAAAATCTATGAAAATTTATCAAAATAGGTGAAACAACGTAATATTTTACTCACATTATATAAAATTTTCCATTTGTAACTATATGTCACGATAACAATAGGAATTGTAAATGGAGACCACCCTACATGTAAAAATGCTTCCATCATAGTAATTAGTAAAATTACAATAACCTAAAAATATACAATATCTGATCTTCCATAAACAAAATTATTATGGATATGACTAGAGAAGTAGTGGCATTTAAATAATAATAATAATAATAAAGTAGTGGAAGTTTATTGTTATACAAGAAAATTGAATAGCAATTATTAAGACTCAAGAGTAACTAGCTCAATTGAGAACTTTGATTGCTTCCTGAGGTTGAGGAGAATCATCATGTTGGGGCTGATAAAGAGTGGGAATGAGATACAAATTGTTCTTTCTGCCAACAGTAGCTCCAAATGCTTCAGTCATGTCAAAATCCTCGGAAGTGATCCCATCAGGAAGTTTCCAATCAAAATGGTAAAGCAATCTTGCAAGAGGAAGTTCCATATTTGCAAGACCAAATGATATGCCTGGACAAATCCTTCTTCCAGCTCCAAATGGAATGAACTCAAAATTCATTCCTTTGAAATCCACTGAATTGTCCATAAATCTCTCTGGTATGAACCTGTCTGCTTCTTTCCACGTTTCAGGGTCTCTTCCTATTGCCCAAGCATTTACTATGATCTTTGTCTTGATGGGTATTTGGTATCCATCGATTTCACAGCTTTTGCTGCTTTCTCTTGGTAGCAGCAATGGTGCTGGTGGATGTAATCTTAATGTTTCTTTGAGTACTAATGGCAAGTAACTCAATTGCTGAACATCTGCCTCGCAGATCGTCTTCTTCCCTTTAAAAGCTTTCCTTACCTCTTCTTGTGCTTTCTTCATTACTCTTGGGCTTTTCATCATCTCTGACATTGCCCATTCTACTGTTGTTGATGATGTGTCTGTTCCAGCTATGAACAAATCCTGCACAGTTCAAACGGTTAAGATTTTGATAACTTTTTCAATCGATCGGTATCTGATTCCCAGCCCTCCCTGAAGGAAATAGTATACTTACCAGAATGACAGATTTAAGGCTATTAGTAGTGACAGGACACTGAAGCCTCCCACTTCCTTGGAGCTTTAAAAGAACATCAACAAGATCTTCCTTCTCGGATTCATCAAAATCATTGCTGCGCATCAATTTCTTCTTATGTTCATCTATTATGTTACCAAACACGCGACTCAATTCGTCTCGAACATGCTCCAGTTTACTTCTAAATCCAGTGATTGCCTGAAGAAACTCTGCTGAAGGGAACAAATCAGCAATGTTAAAACCTCCGGCCAAAACTGTTGCTTCCTTCGTCAATGCAATAACTGTTTCCTGATCCTTGCACTCGTCGCCGAAAGCTGCCTTGCAGGTTACATCATTAGTGAACTGAAAAATTCTTTCAGTAAAATTCATAGGCTTCTCTGCAGATGATTTAACAAATTGGATGAGCTTCTCAACCTCAGATTCACGAATAGAAGCGAAAGACTGAACTCTTCTGGGACCTAAAAGTTCAGTCAAGCTGACCCTTTTCATCTCCTTCCAGTATTCACCAAGAGGAGAGAAAGCAATATCTGTACCACCATATGTAATGATCTTAGACGCAAGAAGCTCAGGCCTTTGTGCAAATATAAGATCATGCGTCTTCATAATTTCTTGAGCCATCTTTGGATTAGACACTACAACTGCTGAAATTTCTCCCAGTTGTAGGTGCATGAGAGGTCCATACTCCTTTGGCCAGTTGAGCAAGAGCATGGTGTGGCTCTGAACCCACCAAATTTAGCAAATTCCCGATCACCGGAAGCTTCGTCGGACCGGGAGGTAACTTTGCTGCATTAGTTTTCTGGCTATAAACCTTCAACCTTCCCTTGGGAATCCTAGAACAAGGATGAAGATGAAGAGAGACAGAAGAAGTTGGCGTTCCAATTTTTGTGGAAGGGGAGACAGTAAGTAGTTTCATGTTTGAAGAGGATAAAGTGAAGGAACCCATCTTTAATTACAACTAAAGAACTGAAAATTAATTGGGTTGAGATCTCGAGTTTAAACTAGTTCATAAGTACCCTTTGATATATAGATGATCAGTGTAAGTGGGGATCCAGTTCCAGGAAATTTCAATTCATCAAATTATATTATATTCTTTTCTGAATATGGTTCAAGTTGGCAATCTTTGAATTTCCAAGCTTGACCATGGAGACACCCTCTGATTGCATAAATCTGTGGACTTTTCTGGTTTCCTGCTTTATAAATACTTCATTCTTCTTAATTTCTTATAGCCGCCATGACCACCATTTTCTTATATTTTAGCCATACCAGTCAATATGAACCATTGAACGAAGGTAAAAATTCTTTTTAAGTCCCTAAATTTTTAGGTTTTCATTGCATTACATTGAGTTTCTATTTATTTTACTATATATCGGATCTAATTTTAGATCTAAAGTGTATTTTTCTTTGAATTAAAAAATATGCGTTTTTGTTTTTATTCAATTGTTCGTTATTATCGCATACAATAGACCGAATGCACCCAACGATGTGCTAGTTTCTCAGCCCACCACCAATTATTTATAAATAAAAAAAATGAGTCGCGTGACAAAAATTATGGGATTTTGAATACTTTTCTTTGCATTGGCAGTCAACAACAGGCAACAGCAGCTTCAAATGCGGTAGGCTATTATTATTATTATTATTATTATTATTATTATTATTATTTATTTATTTATTTATTTTTATGGAAGTGGTTGTTGTCTTGTCAATATTATAACAAGTCGTCTGAATATGAGGGCACCAAAATTTATATTTTTTACTTATATAAAAAATGACTTTACATTCATTCCTTTCTTTTAATTACTGAAATAAAATTTTGGCGTATACTAATTATAACTTATATATGTCTAATCATTTTTTTTGGCAATTTTTTAAATAATATTTTTTTAAAAAAAATTATAAAAATGAGGTATGGTAGAAAAAATTTATAAAGTTAAAATATTTTTAAAACCGTTATAACAGGTATCAGTTTCAAATTTGGGATCCACAAGCATAATTTATTATTTTAAGTATAAGATTGTTACGTACTGTAGCGATTTCAGATGATGTCAAAATCTCTTAAAAATTTACATGATAAATGTACTGAAAAATTAGACACCGAACGCTTATAAATACCATTCTGAATTGCATTTCACATATCGAAAGTGAAATTAACTTCAGTCTAGAATATATCTTTCATATATCAATAGTATTTTTTTAGTAATATTGTATGATATCGGTAAAATTTTATATTTGATTGTTTATAATTTTATATGTTTAATTTTAATTTGTGCTATAATGACATCTATTTTTTATATTATTTATTAAAATACAGAAATAAATTGAAATTTTCAATCAATAACTTAAGAAAACTGCAATTATATTAGCTATTGCAATAAAGTATTTTATTAGTTATAACTAGGGGTGAGAAAAAAATCGAAAATATGATTAACCGTAAAATCGATCCAAAATCAAACTGATTTCTACGGTTAATTAATCTGATAGATTTGGTTATGATTTTTAATTTTTAGTTAATAGTTATTGTTTAGATTTTTAAATACCGGTTAACCGTCGGTTCACGGTTAACCGGATTAATTAATATATATATATATATATATATATATATATATATATATATATATATATATATATATATATATATATATATATATATATATATATATGTCTTCAATTTTTTGTATTTTTCTCTAAAATTTACATAAAATAATACTTTAAAATATATATTTTTTATACCTTAATTTTTTATATTTTTCTATAAAATTTAAATAATACTAAAAACTAAATTTATATTATATCATCCCCTTTAATTACATAATAATATTTATATATAGTATCCGATTAACTTTTATATATATATTTTTTATCATATATTGATATTCATATTTTACTTAATAACATTTAATTACATTTTATTATATTTTAGAGTTTATATTATAATATTTAAAATTATCCAAAATTTTATTTGACTTAGAATCAAATATAGTAATTTTTAATAAATATCAAATCTATTTTATAATATTAGTTATTAATTTATAGAAAATGAATTTTGGCTAGTAAATTATGTTTGTTTCGTAATTTTTATATTAAATTACTTTACATATTGGAAATTAAATTGATCTATATTTAACTTTTTTATATAATTTTATGTTATAAATTTTAATGCTTAACCGAAAAATATTGGTTAACCAAATAAAAAAATCGAAATCGATGGACTGGTTAATAGTTAGTAATTTTGAAAAATCGATATTAATGGACTGATTAATTTTTTTACTCATGGACTACTTAACCGGTTCATGCTCACCTCTAGTTATAACTATTGAAAAATATAAATAGATATGTGTTATTATCATAAAATATAATTATTGTCATTGTTTATATTTTTTTATTTGTTATTACTTGTTTTTTATATAATATTGAAGGTATAATTATTATAAATGTTATTAAAAATATATCGCACTAGAGCTATTTAGTCGCAAATAGTTATGAATATAATATTTAATATTAAATTTAATGCAATAGTCATTTCACATATTAATTTTGAAAGTTAAAATTTGCTTAAATTCTTAATATATCTTTCATATATCCATAGTATTTTTTATACACTACAAAAAATAGAAAGTTAGCGATGGAAAAATAGTTGCTAATAATAAAAATTGAGTTGCTAATTACTTTTAGCAACGAAAAACCTAAAAGTTGCAATTACAACCGTCGCTAACATATTTGTCATAAAAAAAAATATTCGCTATAAAAAAATGCGTTGCTAATTAACTCCTAAAATTGGTTGCCCAAAGATTAGAAAAATTATTAACAACAGAGTTTGACGTTGATAAATTACGTCACAATTAAATTTATTCCTATTGCAATAAAAATTGGCGTAAATTTAACCGCACTAAAAATTTTCAACGAAGTATAAATTCGCTACTTGTGTTGCTAATAATTGTTTTAATTTACATATATAGTACATCTTTAGCCACTGATATTGTTATCGCTAATTTGTCACTACATGTCAAAATTCAATTTATTTATTTATTTATAAATTTATTTATATATCATTGAACAATGAATTAATTTTTTTATTTATTTATAAATTTATTTATGTATCATTGAACAATGAATTAATTTATTATTTACACAACATTGAACAATGAACATGCATATGTATATAAATTCAAATCATAATCTAATTTATAAATTTATAATATAAAACATAATATCATTACATATAGTAAATATAATTAAAATTACTTGAAATACTAAATAAGTTTATCATCCCACAGAGTATCATCGTAAACAATAAACCATACTATTAATAATATCATCCAAAATAATATTGGTTATAATGTTTAAATAAAACACTAAAGAAGCAGTGGCAATGTCAATTTGAGGTAGAATCACGATTACCGGATGGATAATCACGTGGATGAAGACTTTGTGCACCTGAAGGGGAAACATCATCATCATGTAAGGGTGTTATAATATTAGTATTAGGCTAATCAAGTGGTTGTTGAGTCCCTAAGTGAAGAAGCAATAAATGAATAGTCCGTACGATAATCTGCTCGACATCTTTCTTTGTCAAGCATGTCCCACTCGAATGGGAGGCACTATTTGAACTAGCACCACACATTGGACCTGATGGATAAACAACATGAGGCACAAATAAGCCAAGTCCATATTTTTTTCTCCTTTTATTGAATTGTGCAGCCTCAAAAAATAACTTAGACTCATCCACATATGACCCATCTTGTAACGCCCCAGTCTTGACTCTAGAAGTAATAGGCATGATTCGAATTATAGCTAACTAATTGTTAATTAATTAGCTAATTGTTACTTGAGGTTTATGGGATATAATTGAAAAGGGGATAAAAGTTGAGGAATTTAATTGTTAATAAAGTTATATTGGGGGCAAATATGGTATTTTGTAATTACTTTTGAAGATATTTTGGGAATTATGTGGGAAAAAGGAGAGGGAGGTTGAGGGGGGAAAGAGGGATCGGGTTTGGGGGGTAACAGGAGGAGAATGAAGGAGCTTAAATCACCGATGCTGTCGTCGACAGGCCGACTTCTACCTTGCCATTTCTCCTCTACGCGTCGACGATCTCGCCCCGCCAACAGCAGTTTCGATCTCCTTCTCCCTCTCTTTTCTTCAATATTTTGTTCTACAATGAACTCCTCTCCTTGCTCCAGTGATTTTTTGTGGTTTTGGTGTCACAACCAACATCGACGACTCCGTGAGGCTAAGGCGACTTCTCCAGCTGCTACTGCTCCTCCCCACTTGCCGGTAGCAAAGAGATCAGCCATGGTGAGGAAGGGACATTCAGGCTCCGATCCCGATAAATGGTGGCAGTGTTGGGGCGCATGAACGTCACCTGGAAATTTTTAGTGGCTTGATCTACCAGTGGATGGCTTTGGTGCAGCTCCAACGGAACTTCGGTGATCGATCCAACAAGCATAGGAACAGATGGAATAGAGAAATTGCAAAAAATTGATTTCAATTCGTACGTGACTACCAAAATTGCATCTTTAAATTCATTTAAATAAATTTTGAAATTTTAATGGAAATTGCCTCAATTTGTGTTGAACTGGAACGTATATGTGAATGCTAGTTATTAATACTAGTTTGCAGAGTTGATTGTGAGTTCATTTTACTTTTCAGCCTCCTTTTGTGTATGTTATTTATGGATAGTTTGGTTAGTCTAGTGAACTGAGTAATAAAATCATTATATTCATATAATTTGATTAAAAGATTTGAGGAATTGTAAACTGAATGGGCTACCTTTGGTGCCTAAATTAATGAGCCTTATTTATTGGTTTACTATATAATCTGATGCCTGGCTAACATTTCTCAACACACTGGTGAAGAAAAAATATTGGTTGACAACTTTGGTTTTTGTTTAAATCCAGTAAGATTTAGTTTAGAAAAAATCAAGGGATTTTTACTGGTTTAGTTGTTGCACTAGTACATGCCAATAATGGTGGGTGTACATATTTGTTTTTTTTATCATGTTTACTGTTTGAGAATAAAATGATATATTATACATGTTGATACAATTGCTGTGAGTTACACCTAGTAGTGAACAAATCATATAATAATTGTTCATCACCAGCATGTTAAATATTATGTGCTGATGTATATTGTCAATAGAAATGTAAGTAACAAAAATTTATTGATATGCAGCTATCAAACTTAATTATACATACACTTTAAATTATGTCGTAAAAGCTGTTAGGAGATAACATTTCAAATGCTTTTGATGAATGAAAGATGATTTATAGCCATTAGCATTATCAACTAATATTTTATTATTTGACATTTTATGTAATATGTGGTTATGTCTATTTTGTCCTTTTATATGTATAAATATTCTTGTTATTTAGTATTATGATTTTAAAGTTCTTCTGCTAATGTTATATATTGGAAATTTATGTTAAGTTATAATCATGAGTTATTTTTGTTTAAAATTAAATTATTAGTCATCCAATAAATACAAATTCCTTTGATTGAGCTATCTACCTTGAAATTATAACACGTTTTTAATGTTGTAAATTTGCATTTAATACAACTCGAAGGTGTTATATTTTTTATTATTGCTTGTGACCTGTATATTGGAATATATATATATATATATATATATATATATATATATATATATATATATATATATATATATATATATATATATATATATATATATTTTGTCGGGATGATATGGCTTGTTAGCTTTAATTAGATATAACAGCAGGAAAATCCATGATAACTTTATTTTAGAGCAAAATTTGACCAATTGAATTTCATTACGATGGATTAGCTTTATATTATTTATTTGGTTTAGTTGTGAGGTCTAAAAGAATATTACTCTAATTGCAAGAATGTCTTCCGACCTTGCTTGTTAATATTCTATTATTGCGAATTATCCTTTCTTTTGAGAAATTGTGATTATAATAAAAATGTATATAGCTATAAGTTTTTATGAAAATGAACATGGGTAATTACAACCAAAAATAAATAGGAATAAATGGGTTTAACTTTGGTGAGCCTGCAGAATACAAAATATAATTAATTAAACCTCTTTTAGTAGACCAGTTTGTGTTAATTACTTAGTTTGATTTATGAAGTTTAATAGACTTAAATTGAGTTATGGACTGGATGGCTCTGATAGCTTAGTCCATAAATATCGCGTTTTGATGTGTATTTCCGGATTGAATGGCTCTGAGAGTTCTTTCGGTATATGTGATTAGATTGAGTTATGGACTGGATGGCTCCAAGAGCTTGGTACATAAGTATCATGCCTTGATGTGTATTACCGTATTGGATGGCTCCGAGAGCTCTTCCGGTAGATGTAATTAAATTGAGTTATGGGCTGGATGGCTCCGAGAGCTCGGTCATAAGTATCATGCGTTGATGTGTATTACCGAATTGGATGGCTCCGAGAGCTCTTCAGGTAGATGTAATTAAATTGAGTTTTGGGCTGGATGGCTCCGAGAGCTCGGTCCATAAGTATCACGACTTGATGTGTATTACCGAATTTAATGGCTCCGAGAGCTCTTCCGGTAAAAGTGATCAAAATGAATTGTGGGTTAAATGGCTCTGAGAGTTCGGTCCACAAGTATATATATAAGTATGTATTAAATGGTGGGCCGTATGGTTCCGAGAACTCGATCCTGTGTTTAAATTCTATTTGTTCAACTTGGTGCAAATTCCAGTTGATATACTAGGTGCAAATATTGGAATTAAATAAAGAAATAAAGGTTGACATAAGTATTTTACCAAATATTAATAAACAATTGATAGAATTTGTACTGTGATTAATTTGAATTATGATTAATTACAACTAATTATGATTGGGATTTATTAGTATTGAATACATATATTCGTATTGTGATTAACTGTGTGTTACAGAATTTGGAGTAATATGGTGTAATTAGGAATGTGTACAATATAACTATGTATCTGTAAGTGTTAAAAAATGATATGTGATGTTCTTGCCTAAACCAGATTTAATGGTTACTTATTTAAAGTATTATGTTGAGTCTCAGGAATGGAGAATTACGTGGTTCTGATCCCCTAAATGGGATACATAGGAAGCTTAAGAATCAATATCTCAAGTCCGAACCAAATTATATTCATATGATTATACACGCTTTAATAGTCATACTGAACCCTGGTGATGCAATTTTTATTTATATAATAGTGCATATGAGTAAATGTTTGTAATTATGGTGAACTAAGTTTCTATATTGAAGCCAATTATATAAATTGTGATTGATTAATTGAGATTCTAAAAGTAGTTATATGATCTTAGAAATGTTTTATATTCTTTTCCACAGGAAGTTGCCATTAAAAAGGGGAGATCCTGTTAAAATCTTGATAGATTAAATAATTTGTTAAATTAATATGTTTTTTTTTTAAATTTAGTCAAACCTTAAAGTTGACCCTCTCAAAGAGACCCGAACCCATGTGTGACATCTGGTATCCAGGTCTTTTAACTGGCCAGGTATAGGGTGTTACACATCTTGCTCTCGCTCAGCTCAGAGTTGCTCATACCTCTCTTATATAATGACAACAATTTTTAATAAACATAAATATGAGAATAACTCATAATTTACAATCATTTATCATTTAAATTACTGTGAAAACTGAAACAACTGAATTCCATGTTACTTACATGCACCTCTCTGCTACGATCTACCACATAGGTCTTTCCATCATAATTTATAGTGTATATGTAGGTAGGCCTTGGGAATTGTAGGTGGGCAGCCATATTCCTTCTCCTATATCATGTGCAATAAAAGCAAAACTTTTAGAATAATATTTTTATATTATTGTTTTCTTTACTCCCTTCTTTTAACAGTACTCCCACCATTATCACTAAACATGTCTCTTAACATAAACACAAAGAACGCCATGCAAGTAACTGTTACTCAAAATCACTACACTTAAATCATGGAAATCCAAAATGTATACACATCAAACTTCAAGTGCAGTCATCCACCTAAAGGACAAAAGAAATTGTAGTAATTTCCTAATAACCTTTTATTTTTGTTAGGTCTACTCCAAAAAGTCAACCTATCTATTTCTACAAAACAACAAACCCAAAAAAACCAGTATTTTTAAGCTAAAATACAAAACTAGCAAAGACATCAGAATGAAGGACTCATATAACTATCCTTATATCAAAACTATAAATTTGTGAAGAGAATAATAACATATTTTGGTTAAAAGGACTCCAAGAATATAACACTTACTTCCCTATTTCAAGTTTAACTGCATTACCTGTGAAAACTAAATATCATATCTTTTCTTTTCTTTTTTTTTTTTCAAATAATTATCTAATTGTCTATCTCGATTAATTTAGCATAATATTTTATAAATCCTAAATGTAGTTTATATTCAGAATCCAAATTTGTTAAGAAAGAAAGAACCTTTTTCAATTTTCATCCCCTTAACTAGATGCCTCTTTTCTTAAATATATTTTTATGTGCATTCTGGTTACTAAATTTCATATTTAATAACCAAAATACAACACAACTAATCACCTTTCTGTATTTAAAAATTTTAACTTACACTTTTACTTTAATTTAAATTCTAAATTTAAAAATATTTAAGAAAATCTAAGTATTACTTAATTTTAATTTAATTTTTAGCATGAGAGTTTCCTTTTACAGCTAGCTGAAACATGAAAGGAAAACTTTCCGAAACAATTTTTTTGCTTTGTATTGTTCTCAACTCTGGCATATGTCATTCAGTTTTTCTTTTTCCTATTGGAATCTTTTCCAAGTGAAAATTACAAATGTTAAACTCATACTCGAATCCATATTTATGTAAAAAGAAATATTATTATTATTATGACAAAAGGTGCAATTCACCCCTTAAAATTTGACAAAAAGAGAAATTAAGCCTTTAATATTTGTTTTGGTGCAATATTTTTCCTAAAATTTACAAATTAAGGTAATGTCATCCTAAACTAATGGATCCGTTATTTTGACTATTTTGTCAGTTAATTATTAAAAAAATATAAAATAAAACTCAAAATATATAAGCTAGCATCTCATTACAATTCACCATAAAAAAATTAAAAATAATGATATTCTTATCCCAAAACTCATATCATGAAGAGATACTTCAGCTTATATACAAATATCAAAACTATATTATCATAAGGATCATTGCTTACAAGTTACTTCCCAGCTCATAAATCATTCCTAACTCTAAAGATCTGAAACTTAGACCTTTTTTTAATGGATAACTATGAACTAACAAACACAAGTATGATTTTCTATAACACTTCACTCCCATGCAAAGCCTAAACATAACCTAACTGCATCATCAGCAGTTGGATAAATATAAAAGAAGATTGGTACTATTTCAGTGATAAAAGAGAGAAGGATTGCAAAAGTAAAAGCAAAAAAACATAATTCATTTCTCTATAGCAAAAGTGAGAAAAAGAATAAGAAGAAGAACGGCTCTTGTAAACCCACTAACAGTACATGTACAGAGTCAAAAGAAAAAGAAAAAATCACAAATTGCCTAATAAATAAAAGACTCACTTGTGATGCGTGCTGGTGCCATGCTCATTTTCGATTGGATTTTTGAAGGCCTACTTTTAGGGTTTAAGACTGAAAAAGGCTCACTATAACTCATAAATTAGCTACTTCGCAATAAAAAGGGATCAAGCTTAAGTTATTATTGGTAGTCAATCCATGAAGGTGTCTACTAATAGGCTAAAAGAGGTGGGTGTCATAGAGTCGCCAT
>JBBPFJ010000103.1:185534-239039 GCA_037975025.1 Excoecaria agallocha | reverse complement strand
TTGAAGCTACAAAACTTGATTTTGTACTTCTTTAGATTGCTATTACTGCTCAATAACACAAGAGAATGAGGAACATTCCTTTCTCCTTGTGAAAAATTGAACAAAAGAATTAAGAGAGAGAGTCACTATTCACGAGTTACTATTCACGAATTACTATTCATGCCACAAAAAAAATTAGGTTTAGGGTTTTATTTCTTTTAATATATATGCTTATCCTTTGGCAAGTCATTAATCTGAATTCAACTATCCTAAGATAATTAATTCAAACTCTATCACTTCCTAAAGATAAGTAATATATTTTGAATTAAACTCCTTTGAATTTAAATTCAAATTTGAAATAAAACATAAGATATTTAAATAAATGAAATCACTTAATTTAAATATATATAGCATGTGCCGAAATTCCTTGATTTCCCTCTTGGAATTTCGGCCACATCATTAAATATATAAGTGATTTAATTTAATTTAAATTCCTTTAGGCTTTAATATTCAATTAACTTAATTAACACAAGATAATTAATTAATTGAAATTAAACCTTATGGGCTGAATTTCTCTCTCTCATGGACCAAAGCCCAATAGCAATATTATAACCCATTACATACATTAATTTGACTTTAATTAAAAGCCCAAATTAATGTCCAATACTTAATTTAAATATTTTAAGCCCAATGCTTTGTGTGCGATCCTATAGGTCCATTTAATGTTGGCAATGAATTAATAAATTAATTCAAAGGCTATATATATTCTCTAGCAAGATATTATAGCATTCCAAATTAAATGAAAATGCATATGGCATTTGGTGACCTAATGCAATTTTGCATAGTCCCTTACCCTTAAATATCAGAATTAATATAAGGCGTGGAACTAGTCATCCTTATATATATTAATTCCTTTCTTGATATTCCAGTGACACTGAACTCTCAGATAAATAATGATTACTCATTATTTCATCTCGGTATGGCCATACACTTCTCAGTTCACTGATCAAGTGGCCGGTGATATTTTCTCTCTTATCGAGAGGGGTAATCCCTTCACTTCTCTCATGCTCTCTAACATGAATCAGTGTATACCCAATCATACCCGTACTTGTCACTCTGTTACGAGCACGTTAGGTGTATGTCAAAGTACACAGTAATTCATAAAGAGTTTCATAGAGATTTCAGGTCTAAGAACTCCGATACAAAACTTGCATATGAGAAACACTTATGACTTGTACCATGTAGTGTTCTCATGAGCGGATCGAATCCAGATACCATGTTCTTTAACATGTATCTATGATCTCTGATTGACACTCTTGTCCTAATGATCCGTAAGACAGAACTCATAAGATCAGAGAGAGCATACTAGTCTTAATTCATTTGTTATTCCCATAACAATGACTGACTAGGGATATTTAGAATGATGTCTCATTTGTTTCAAGGTCTTACAATCCATGTGCCTCACACATGATAACTTAAACCGAAACAACACTCTTGGATAGTTTTATCAATTGATATGCACAGGAATACAAAGGATAAAACAAATGCCTCATTTTATTAATTTCAAGTGTTTCGTTACAATGTATTGGGGCTAGGGCTTACACTAACAATCTCCCACTAGCACTAGTCCCAATTGGGCATAGCCCTAAGACCGAACGCTCTCAAATGAGCTTCATGCAGATTTGGACGTAACTGTTTCGTTAAAGGATCTGCTACATTGTCTTCACTTGATATCTTGCTAACCTTGACGTCCCCACGATCAATGATTTCTCTGATCAGGTGGTACCTTCTGAGTATGTGTTTGGATTTCTGGTGTGACCGGGGCTCCTTAGCCTGTGCGATGGCCCCGTTATTGTCACATAAAATTTCTAATGGATCTAGGATGCTTGGGACCACTCCTAATCCATTAATGAAATTTTTAATCCAAACAGCCTCTTTTGCAGCCTCACTTGCTGCAATATACTCAGATTCTGTAGTTGAGTCGGCAACGGTTTCTTGCTTTGAGCTTCTCCAGCTGACAGCACCACCGTTTAAAACAAAAACAAACCCAGATTGCGATCTAGAATCCTGAGTGCTGGTCTGAAAAGCAGCATCGGCATAACCTTGTATGACGAGCTCTTCTTGTACACCATACACCAAGAAGTGATCCTTAGTCCTTCGCAGGTACTTAAGGATCCCTTTTACAGCAGACTAGTGCTTCTCACCAGGGTCTTGCTGAAACCTACTGGTTATACTCAGTACATGAGCAACATCCAATCTAGTACATAACATAGCGTACATGATAGATCCAATAGCAGATGCATATGGGATTCTACTCATGTTTTCCCTTTCCTCTTTGGTTTTAGGGCACTGTTCTTTAGTCAAAGGAACTCCCAAAGCCAAAGGTATGTACCCTTTCTTTAGTCTCCCATACTAAAACGATTTAGTAATTTGTCTATGTACTTTTCTTGACTTAGTCCCAAAAGACGATTCGATCTATCTCTATAGATTCGAATACCAAGTATTATCTCGGCTTCACCTAAGTCTTTCATTGAGAAACATTTTCCCAACCATTGCTTAACCTTTTGCAATGTTGGAATATCATTCCCAATGAGAAGGATGTCGTCCACATATAGGACTAGAAACACTACTATGCTCCCACTAACCTTCTTGTACACACAAGGCTCATCTTCGTTCTTGATGAAGTCAAATTCTTTGACTGCCTCATCAAAGTGAAGATTCCAACTTCGGGATGCTTGCTTTAATCCATAAATGGATTTTTGAAGCTTGCATACCTTCTTAGGATGCTTGGGATTGACAAAACCTTTAGGCTGTGTCATATACACATCCTCAAGTAAATTTTCGTTAAGGAAAGCAGTTTTGACATCCATTTGCCATATCTCATAATCATGATATGCAGCTATGGCAAGCAAGATCCTAATGGACTTGAGCATGACTACAGGCAAAAAGGTCTCGTCATAGTCTATACCATGAGTTTGTCAAAAACCTTTTGCTACTAGTCTACCTTTGTAGGTCTTATCAGCTTTTAGTTTGAATAACCACTTGCATTCAATTACCTTAGCACCTTCTGGTGGATCAACCAAGGTCCAAACCTGGTTATCGTACATTGATTGCATCTCGGATTTCATGGCTTCAAGCCAATTATCCGAGTCTGGGCTTTCAATAGCTTCTCGGTAGGTAGTAGGATCCTCACGATCTACTAACTCAATAGTGTCACTGTCAGTGATTAGAAATCCATATCTCTCAATCTCCTGACGTACCCTACCAGACCTTCTAGGTACTTGTGTAATGGGTTCTTGTTCCACAACTGGTTGTGAACTTGATCCCATTTCCAAACCATCCTCTATAGGAGCTTGTGGCACTTGAATTTCTCCAAGTTCTACTTTACTCCCACTGTCTTTCTTGAGAAGGAACTCCTTTTCCAAGAAAACAGCCTTGCGAGCAACAAATACTTTGTTCTCGGCTTGTGAGTAAAAGTAGTATCCCTTTGTTTCTTTGGGATAGCCCACAAACAAGCAGACAGTCGATTTGGACTCTAGTTTGTCAGATGTTAATTTCTTAACATGTGCTTCACAGCCCCAAATCTTGAGAAAAGACATATTAGGTTCTTTCCCAGTCCATACCTCGTATGGTGTCTTCTCAACTGCTTTAGTTGGAGTACGGTTCAATAGAAACGCAGCAGTTTCTAATGCATAACCCCAAAAAGAGATAGGAAGATTAGCTTGACTCATCATAGATCGAACCATGTCCAACAGAGTTCGATTTCTCCTTTCGGACACACCATTCCATTGCGGTGTTCCAAGAGGAGTGAGCTGTGAAATAATACCACACTCTTTTAGATGATCATCAAACTCTTGGCTTAAGTATTCGCCACCTTGATTTGATCGAATGGCTTTTATACTTTTGCCAAGTTGGTTTTCTACTTCGTTCTTAAACTCCTTGAATTTCTCAAAAGTTTCAGACTTGTACTTCATTAGATAGACATAGCCATATCTACTGAAGTCATCTGTGAAAGTCACGAAGTAGCTAAAACCACTTCTAGCTTGTGTACTTAATGGTCCACATACATCGGTATGTATTAGTTCTAATAAGCCATTAGTCCTTTCACCTTTCTTGTTAAAAGGACTCTTTGTCATTTTTCCATGCAAACATGGCTCGCATGTGTCATAAGACTCTAAGTTAAATGACCTAAGCACTCCAGTTTTGTGGAGTCTTGAAATGCATTTTTCGTTTGCATGTCCTAAACGACAATGCCAAAAGTAAGTAGGGTTCAATTCGTTTGATTTAACCCTCTTTGTATTAATGTTGTATATCGACTCTTTGTTTTGTAAATCAAGGATATAAAGGCCATTTTGCAACATGGCATTGCCATAAGAAATGCCTTGGCGACGAATATGAGCATTGCCATTTTTAATAACAAAATCAAATTCATCATTATCCAAACATGAAACTGAAATAATGTTTCTGCTCATAGCAGGCACATAATAACAATTATTCAAAACAATACAATGTCCGGAAGGTAAAGTGAGGTGATAGTCGCCTATCTCCATGGCAGCAACTCGTGCTCCATTCCCCACACGGAGGTCCACTTCATTCTTCCCAAGTAACCGCCTATTTCTTAGCCCCTGCACATTTGAACAAATGTGAGAACCACAACCGGTATCCAATACCCAAGTGGTAGAAATAGAAAGGTTAATTTCAACAACAAAAATACCAGAACTGGACGCCTTGGCTCCATTCTTCTTTTGTTCTTCCTTGAAGAGAGCGCAATTCTTCCTCCAATGCCCTATCTTATTGCAATGGAAGCAAGTGCTCTCACTCTCTTTGAGTTTTGGCGCCTTGGGCTTGGATTGGGCCTGAGGTGCACTCCCACTTGACTTGGGTTTTGCCTTTCCCTTTCCCTTTCCCTTAGCGGGTCCCTTCTTAATTCCCTTTTGAACTATTAGAACGGGATTGGTCTTTCGAATGTTCTCTTCAGCATTCTTAAGCATCCCATGAAGCTCAGTGACTGACTTGTTCATTGTATGCATGTTATAATTCATCACAAATGGATCATAAGCAGTAGGCAATGATCCTAAGATCAAGTCAGTGGCCAATTCCTTTTGCACTAGTACCTTAAGCTTCTCAAGAGTATCAAGATACCCTTTCATCTTGAGTACATGGGTACTAACAGGAGTACCCTCAGCCATCTTGCAAGAAATTAAGGCCTTTGTTTTCACGAACCTCTCGTGACGAGCTTGTTCTTGGAACATCTCCTTGAGGTGCACCATGATCGCATAAGCCTCTTGGTCCATAAATTGCTTTGGCAAGTCAGGCACCATAGTGGCCAGCATCAGACAGGTCACATCGTTGGAGTCGCTCTTCTTGGTCTCAAAAGTTTCCTTTTGAACCGCAGAGGCGTTCCTTCCTGGTTCTTCAGGCAAGGGTGCATCCAAAACATACGACTTTTTCTCTTGCTTAAGAACTATTCTTAAGTTTCGAGACCAGTCTATGAAATTGGTGCCATTTAATTTGTCCTTTTCAAGGACCGATCGCAATGAGAAATTGTTATTTGAAGATGCCATTTTCAATCTACAATAAAATTTAGCAAGATTAAATGAGGTCTTATTAATGATCCCACAAACCGAATTAATATCCCTTTAAATAATTCGCGTTAGTGATTCAATGTGGGCCAAGATCCACTTTTCACAACAACTTATTAGTCAAGCTGAGCCTGTACACCTAATAAGTTAAGTTACTTAGGTAGGAAAACTCCAATCATGTCTCGTACATGACTCTTGGATCAAATGGGCTAACATCTTTAAGATGTTATAGCACAACCCATTTATTAGTTGCCTAGGTCCGGGCATCCCTTTCCATGTTAAGTCCAACCTACATTCACAACCCATGCCTCACAAAGATAATCGAGCGCATCTAGGACTCCTAGTCTACGTGACCGATGATCAATGCCTTGACATGTTTCGAATTAGGAAGGCAACTTTGTGACTTACTATTTTTAGGGATTCATTTTATTACGGCTTACATGGCATATGCTTTATCATCCATACATAGCATGCATATATATATAATTACATAAAGTAAAGCGTGACAAACATGGGCCCAAAAACCTACAACTAAGATTCTATACTATTACATAAGAATCTTCGAGTTGGGCTTCTCCACTCCGGTGGGCTTCGTCTTGATTTACAAAGTCTTCAAATAAATTCTATTCTAAGAAATAAATGAAACTTTTACAATAAAATATAATGGCACGCAGGCCATATTTAATTACAAAAACCCAGGGCCCATGAATGCACCATGCATATCCATTCATCACACCAAACAAGCAAATTAATATACATAGCATTCATGGATCAGACAAAGTCCAATTTTAATCAATTTAGCCAAGCCCATTAATGGAAATTGTGTACTTGAACCTTTAAGATAAGACCCCGTGATGGGCCTGGGCCGAAGCCCAATGGACTAAATCCTCTTATTGAATAAGTTCTCTTAAAAGCCCAAAACACAAACTAGTTAGATTTGTGCCATAAATCAACTCTAGTATAATTTCCAATTTTGCCATTTTTAATTTTATGTCATACAGCCCATAAACATTAAAAATACATATAATATGTGCTAACATGAATTAAAAATAAAATCATGAAGAACACATATAATAGAACACGGCATTCATGCAAAAACAAACAAACAACAAAACTAGTTGTTTAATGCTTATGTAATGCCATGAAATGCACAAACATTTAAATCAATTTTATGAGTCATTTAATAATCTAAATAAGTCCATAAATATTGATTTAATATTCTGTACCATTTTAATCTAAATGTGTTTTTACCATTTTAATCAAAACAAAGCAAACAATGTTGATTAAACATGTAACAAACACAAACTAGTCATTGTTTTAAGTGATTTTAAAATTAATCAATTAAATTATCATGGACCAGAATTAAAACCAAATTTAAAAAATGTCCAGACCTGATAATTAATCTTTAAATATCACTTACAAACATGCCAAAAACGTTTTTACATTTAATTTTGAAAACTAGTTGTTAAACTAGCAATTTACATGCCAACTAGCACCTAGTTTCATAATTAACATGTACCATTAGGTATAAATAATTAAATCCGACCATTACCAGCCCTAATAACATCTTAGGACAGTATATTAACATGTCATATTAATTATAATACCTATCTAATCAATTAAAATCATTTTTACACCAAAACAATGCAAAAAACTCAAAACAGAAAATTTCAGATTTGCATGTTTTTAAAATAACGATTTTTAATTAATTTTTTCATGCATCTAAAGCACTAAAATAAGCATGTCTAGGCTCTGATACCACTGATGGAATATGACATGGTATGATAATCATGATAGCACAGCGGAAAAACAAAATTTTTATCATACATACCATACATATCCAAAGATAGAATCGAAACATGCAATTTTAGGGTTATCGAACTTACAACTTTTGATGCCTTTTAAAACTTTTATTCCGATGATGACCAGCAACAAAGATGGTTTTGTCCGCCTTAGATCTCGATCACCAATGCCAAGGAATAGCCTTTTGCGCCACTCCCTCTATTCTCACACACACAATTACACCGTCGGCTTAAAAACGAGATTGCTAGATCTCTTTTTCGGTATTGTGTAAGGGTTATAGTTTGAAGCTACAAAACTTGATTTTGTACTTCTTTAGATTGCTATTACTGCTCAATAACACAAGAGAATGAGGAACAATCCTTTCTCCTTGTGAAAAATTGAACAAAAGAATTAAGAGAGAGAGAGTCACTATTCACGAGTTACTATTCATGCCACAAAAAAATTAGGTTTAGGGTTTTATTTCTTTTAATATATATGCTTATCCTTTGGCAAGTCATTAATCTGAATTCAACTATCCTAAGATAATTAATTCAAACTCTATCACTTCCTAAAGATAAGTAATATATTTTGAATTAAACTCCTTTGAATTTAAATTCAAATTTGAAATAAAACATAAGATATTTAAATAAATGAAATCACTTAATTTAAATATATATAGCATGTGCCGAAATTCCTTGATTTCCCTCTTGAAATTTCGACCACATCATTAAATATATAAGTGATTTAATTTAATTTAAATTCCTTTAGGCTTTAATATTCAATTAACTTAATTAACACAAGATAATTAATTAATTAAAATTAAACCTTATGGGCTGAATTTCTCTCTCTCATGGACCAAAGCCCAATAGCAATATTATAACCCATTACATACATTAATTTGACTTTAATTAAAAGCCCAAATTAATGTCCAATACTTAATTTAAATATTTTAAGCCCAATGCTTTGTGTGCGATCCTATAGGTCCATTTAATGTTGGCAATGAATTAATAAATTAATTCAAAGGCTATATATATTCTCTAGCAAGATATTATAGCATTCCAAATTAAATGAAAATGCATATGGCATTTGGTGACCTAATGCAATTTTGCATAGTCCCTTACCCTTAAATATCAGAATTAATATAAGGCATGGAACTAGTCATCCTTATATATATTAATTCCTTTCTTGATATTCCAGTGACACTGAACTCTCAGATAAATAATGATTACTCATTATTTCATCTCGGTATGGCCATACACTTCTCAGTTCACTGATCAAGTGGCCGGTGATATTTTCTCTCTTATCGAGAGGGGTAATCCCTTCACTTCTCTCATGCTCTCTAACATGAATCAGTGTATACCCAATCATACCCGTACTTGTCACTCTGTTACGAGCACGTTAGGTGTATGTCAAAGTACACAGTAATTCATAAAGAGTTTCATAGAGATTTCAGGTCTAAGAACTCCGATACAAAACTTGCATATGAGAAACACTTATGACTTGTACCATGTAGTGTTCTCATGAGCGGATCGAATCCAGATACCATGTTCTTTAACATGTATCTATGATCTCTGATTGACACTCTTGTCCTAATGATCCGTAAGACAGAACTCATAAGATCAGAGAGAGCATACTAGTCTTAATTCATTTGTTATTCCCATAACAATGACTGACTAGGGATATTTAGAATGATGTCTCATTTGTTTCAAGGTCTTACAATCCATGTGCCTCACACATGATAACTTAAACCGAAACAACACTCTTGGATAGTTTTATCAATTGATATGCACAGGAATACAAAGGATAAAACAAATGCCTCATTTTATTAATTTCAAGTGTTTCGTTACAATGTATTGGGGCTAGGGCTTACACTAACATTCTCTAACTCTTCTCAACTCCTTAAGGTGATTGCTTTGGCTTCCTTTTTTGGATTTCGGTCTACATTAGATGGAAATGTCCCTTAAGCACGGTTTGATAAAGAACTAGCAAGTTGCCCCATTTGGTTTTCTAGGTTCCTAATGGATGCCTCTTGGTTTCTCATCCAAATATCTTGCGATTTCCACCTAGCATCTTAACTAGCTAAAATTAAGTTTTGGGAAGCCATGAAATTTACAATCATTTCTTCAATATTAGATTTCTTTTCTTAAGGAGGGGGAGGTTGAGGTTTTTGAAAACCGGGTGGTTGGTGGTATGTTTGTGATGGGTAATGATTTGGGTAATGAGGTGGAGCTTGGTTTTGGTATGGAAGTTGATTGTTGGAAGTTTGATTGTGGTTAAATTGGGGTCTAGGATTGGGGTTAGAAGAAGAAGAACCTTGATTACCTTCCCTCCATGAAAAATTCGGATGGCTTCTTCATCCCGCATTGTAAGTGTTGCTATATGGGTTCA
This sequence comes from Excoecaria agallocha, assembly GCA_037975025.1. NCBI lineage: Eukaryota > Viridiplantae > Streptophyta > Magnoliopsida > Malpighiales > Euphorbiaceae > Excoecaria > Excoecaria agallocha. The sequence goes on along the minus strand of JBBPFJ010000103.1, from coordinate 229,308 downwards.
AGGCATTGACTTCTTCCATCATTCCTTCATTATTCTTCATTCCTAAGGGTCCTTGAATTCCTGCATAAGAATCACCTTCATTAGATAACATAAAAACATTTTTAGCTTTAAGCTCATATATTTCTTTTAAATGCCTTTTTTCCATTAATTCCAATTGAGCTTTTAGCATGGCTATTTCATCAATATTATGAACTCCCTGTTTCTTTTGAGTTGCTCTAGAGGTTGCCCATTGAGCATCATTAGTGGCCATCTCATCAAGGAGTAAAAATGCATCCTTGGGAATTTGATTCATGAAACTTCCATTTGAAGCTGCATCTAACAAAGATCTTGTTGATGGATGGGCACTTGTATAGAAAATATGAATTAATTGAAAAATAAGAACTTCATGATGTGGATAACTCTTCAAAAGTCTCCTAAATCTTTCCCATGCTTCATGGAATGGCTCCTCATAAAATTGCTGGAAGTCACTAATTTGTTTCCTAATGAGGGCAGTCTTAGTAGGTGGGAAGAATTTGCAAAGAAATTTTTCTTGCATTTGTTGCCAAGAATGGATAGATTGATTTGGTAGCATTTGTAGCCAATCCCTAGCTTTTCCTATGAGGGTAAATGGAAAGAGTTTCAACCTAATTGCATCAGTTGATACATTAGGAATTTGCACAGTGTCACTTACTTCTAAGAACATATCCAAATGTTGTGCAGGATCCTCTATGTCCGAACTCGAAAATTGGTTTCTTTGTACCATAGTGATGGTAGCGGGTTTAATCTCAAAGGGTTGGTGGTGAGGAATCCTAATAGTTCTATGTTCTTCATTCCACCTAGGTATAGCATAATTCCTAATGGTTCTAGGTCTATACCCATTCCCGGGAGCTTGGTGTGGTATGTGTTGCTCTTCGATCCTAAGTGGTGGATCATTCATAGGTTGTTCTATTTTTGGGTCATTCATGTTGCCTCTTAACCTTCTAATCCTATGGAATGTTCTTTCAATTTCAGGGTCTAATGGTAGGATGGGGTTGTCTCTCACCATAAACCACTAGTCTCCCAAAGAGAAAATAAGAAAATAGATGAAGAAGAGAAGAAAAACACACAAAAATAACTTTAAAATCAAAATAGATAAACAAACGCCAATGTGTTCCCCGGCAACGGCGCCAAAAACTTGACCGGATTCTAGCAAGTGTACTAGATCGGCTAGTAATATAGGGAAATAAGATTATGATCCAAAATATCGAACCCAAGGGAAACTTGTGCTTGTATGTGCTATTTTAATTTCAAAACTAATTTTGTGTGCAAAAGAAAGAAAAGAAATCCCAAATTTGTGATGATTGAAGAATTAAAACTAAAAAAAATAATTTGAAACCAAAATAAAACAATTGAAAAAGCTAAAGTAAATAAGAGATCTATTGAAAGCAAGTAAATTGGATGAGTTAAAAATCAATATTAAAAACAACTTTCACTAAAGGACTATCCACCTTAACAAGTATTGCTATGACTTAAATAAAAGAAGCATACAAGTGATTATGGGGAATTCAATTTAATAAAACCAGATAACTTTATTCAAGATTATCATTCCAAGCATCAAATTTTCTTATTCAGATAAACTTAACACTTAGCATAAAGAACTGAATTAAGTCCCCTAGATGTCTATTAAAGCCTTTCTCAAGAGATTTAACTTTCACCTATTCTTGGTTACCCTTTTCTTAATCTTAACTTACTCAAATCAACACACAATTATAGCTTATTCAAATTATAATCATGCATTAATCCAACTAAATTAACCTAAGAGCATGCAAGTCATTATTCAACTTAAATCAATTAATAAACCAATGCTTAATCAAGTTAATAATTAACTTAAAATTGAGAAGAGACAAGAATATGTTTAAGAACCAAGAAATAACCAACTTGCATTGAATTGAAGAACAAACTCAAGTCATAACAATACAAGTTTAAGGATTCAAGTATCCTTTAGCAAAAGTCAAAGAAAACTACGCACAAACCATTCTTAAAATTAAAACAACGTTTTGAAGAAAACAGTAAACAAAGAACGTAAAAACAACTAAGAAAACAAAGCTTAATCCTAATGATTGATGATCCTTTCTTCTGTGTTTTGGACTGCTATTTATAGGTAAAATTGTAGTAGACTCCTTGTTAAACTCCAGTCGCAAAATAGGAATCAAATTCTGCTAAAACAGGAAGCTCGAAAATCCTTCGCAATATAGGAGAACTGGATCACATGGCCACGGCTCTTAATATGCCTTCTCTACACGTGACCACGGCTCCCCTTATTCTTCCTCCACACGTGGCCATGTATGGTCCTTCACTGGAATCCACGTGGTCACGTGTTTTCCTTATTCTTCTTCCAAAAGTCCTTCACGTGGCCACGTCCCTTCAACCTCCATCCCTTCACCTAGCCACGGCTTTAAGTATCAAACCTTCACGTGGCCACGGGTGAAATTCTTCAGTATTTTTACGTGGTCACGTGTGAAGGCTCTGGACTGAACGCTCGTTTTTCGCCTAAATTCTTCATATTTGCACTTATGGCCCTAAACTTTGCACTTTTTACACTTCAAGACCTTTTATATTAATCTAACCCAGAAAATCACTCAAAACATAAAATTATCCCCAAAAACATAAATATCAATAAATTAACTCTAATTTAACATAAATAAAACTAAAACAACTAAATAACACAACTAAAAACATATCAAAAACTATACATAATTCACACTTATCAGTGGTAACTCCCAATGGGTAACTCCTAAACTGGATAATATCTATAGAACAGCAAGTGTACCATTGGTGCTTTCATTGAGAGCAAGGGGCTACTTACTATCGACCTCTCTCAAGGTGGGATAGGATAGTACTATCAATTCCCTCCTCTCTCTCGCTGCCATCCCCTTCTCTTCTCCTTTCCTTCTCCTCCTTTCTCTTCTCCTTTCCTTTTCCCTCCTTCTCCAAACCTTTGCACACATGGCTTCTTGCATGCCTATGAAGGTTGGTCCCCTCATCTCACTGAATGTCGAACACTTGGCCGAGCACTTGAAAAGGCATCAGGTTAAGGTAAGTAGTTTCAACTTATTGATGATGTTTATCTATCGAATAGTGCTTAATTTTTTCTGTGTTTTGTAGGGATCTCAATTGATCGACGCTACTATCACGAAGATGAATGACCTCATCTCCAAGCGTCGACGAGTCGATTCCAACTTCGGCGCTCTGCGATCGAAGATGAGCAAAACCGAGGAAAAGGCTTGAAAGGCTTAATAGCTGGCCGAGGAGAATGCTAGGAAAGTGGCTGAGCTGGAGTCCGCTCTGAATCAAAAGAAAGAGTCCAATTCTGCTCTCCAAGCTGAGAACGAACAGCTCAAGCAAAAAGAGGCCGAGCATGAGAACAAAGAAGCCAAGCAGGAGGAGAAAGAGCCCAAGATATTGGCTGAGAAATGCATGGCATTTAGTGCCAAGATAACTTTTGCTGTAAAAGGGAAATATCCCAACTCGACCTGTCCTTCCTAGATGATGTGTATCTAGATGAGGACTAGCCTCTTGTAATGCCTTTTTTATCGTAATAAAAATTTGAACTATTTCTCTACTTGTCGTGTTTAATGTTTGTGATTCATGTTCGGTTTACTTTCCTAAGAACGTTGGTACAGACAAAAAATTTGTGTGTGGCGAGGTGAGTGACGAGCTCGAATGTGAAATCGAGCTTGATTAATTAAATAAAGAAATTGCCCAGTAAAAGAGCTATATAAATAATGAGTTCACTACGATGCATACCTTGCATTTGAAACTTCTGTGCCAGGTATTTGGAGTGCTAAACTGGAATTCGCCTTAGGGTTGTGTAGTCAATGTACTTAGAGAGATTTGCAGACACATGCTCAAAGAGGTTGCTTGTCTGCCTGGGCGAGGATGCTCGATTATCAACCACGAATGTTTTTTTGCCTGGACCAAGTGTTGTGTGGTAGCATTCACCGGACTCCTTTTTTGGCGTGATTCTATCATGGCATGATTAGTTCATCAAGTTATTTGGCGATGTGTGCCGAATATTATTAGAGCCCTTTCCATAATTGTAGTTAGCTTTGTAAGTTAAGTTTTGCGACGTATGGTGCCGAACTTAATTTAGTGATAGGGCGATTTTGGCAAAGATGTCGAGCCCATTAACCATAGGTGTAGTTAGCCTTGTAAGTTATTAAGTTTTGCGGCTTATGGTGCCAAACTTAATTTAATGATAGGGCGATTTTGGTGAAGATGTCGAGCCCTTTAACCACATGCGTATTTAGCTCTGTAAGTTATTAAGTTTTGTGGCGTATGGTTCCGAACTTAATTTAGTGATAGGGCAATTTTGGAGAAGATGTCGAGCCCCTTAACCATAGACTTATTTAGCCTTATAAGTTAGTAAGTTTTATGGCGTATGGTGCTGAACTTACTTTAGTGATAGGGCGTTAAAGGTGAAGATACCGAGCCTGCGGACATCTCCTGGTATAAAATTTGCTAAGTATTTTACATAAAATATGTCATTCATTAAACTTATATTCGGCAGGTAGAAACATCTGCCGGACTTACATTAAGGCCAGAATATCATGGCAGCAACTTGCAATAGAAATGAAGAAACAACAAAAATGACGAACAAAAATTAAAGATGATAAAATGAGAATTAGTACAAGATATGGCATGATGAGTGCCGAGCTACTGATAATATGGTTTGAGGTTAAGTCCGTTCCAGGAGTGCGAAAGTCGTTTGCCCGCGAAATCTTCTAGCCTGTATGCTCCATTTTGGCTCGCTTCCTGGATAATATATGGCCCTTCCCGGTTGGGATCCAGCTTGCCTACTCTTACCGCCATTTGAGCAGACACCACCTTTTTCAGTACCATTTGTCCGACTCGAAAATACCTCGGCCTGATCCTACAGTTGTGATAAGCCACCATGCACTGCTTGTATGCTACGAAGCATATCTGGGCGCACTCCCTGCTTTCTTCGAGTCGATCTAAGTTATACGATAGACCGGCGCAACTCTCTGTGTTGGGAGAAGATGTTCGGACACCTCGAACTCCTATCTCGTAGGGAATGACTGCTTTAGTACCATATGTAAGTGCGAAGGGTGTTAACCCTATTGCTGCTCGAGGCGATGCCCAGTAGGCCCATAACACATTGTTAAGCTCTTTGGTCCACAAGCCTTTGGCATCTTCAAGCCATTTTTTTAGTCTGGATAAGATAGTTTTGTTTGTCACTTCGGTCATTCCATTGGATTGCAGATGATAAACTAAAGTGAAATTCAACTGGGTCTCAATTCTGAGCAGAAGTTCTTGAAAGCCTGACAATCAAACAGTTTGCCATTGTTAGATATAATTGAGTGGGGGATACCAAACCTTGTTATAATATTCTTATTCAGGAACTTAATGACATTCGCCAGTGTAATGGTTGAAAGTGGCTCAGCTTCCATCCATTTGGTAAAGTGGTCCACCGCTACCACCAAGAACTACCGCTATCCTTTTGCTCAGGGGAAAGGGTCCAGTATGTCAATCCCTTACTGGATGAAAGGCCATGGGCTGTGGATTGGATTCTGCTTACCTTTGGCATTTGTCGCATATTTGCACTAAAGCCTTCACATCAGCCTCCATGGTTGGCCAATAATACCCCTGTAAGAGAGCTTTCCGAGCTATGGCCTGTGTGCCTTCGTAGGCTCCGTAGATTCCTTCATTAATTTCTCTAAGGATATAATCCCCTTCTTCATTGCTCACACATAAAGCCCAAGGATTTGAGAAAGATCTCCTGTAAAGCTTGTCATCCATCACAGCATATAAGCTCAATTTTTGAACTATTTTTTGGGCCTGGGCTCATTCCTCTGGTAGAGTTCCCGACATTAAGTATTGATAAATAGGTAAGCGCCAACCCTCCATTGGCTCCTAAACTTGAACATGATAGGTTTCTTAGGTTGGGCGTGAAATGATAATGGAAATGATGTCTGTATTGTCCATCGGGCTATTGAGACTAGCTTTCTTTGCTAGAGTATCTGCCTCCGCATTCTCCCCCTTGGGTATCTGAGTGATAGATAAAGCTCTCCCTTTTTCCTCCAACTTGGCCAACAAGGCAGAAGTCAGCTCTTTGTAGCAGATCATGGAACGATATTTAGCTTCAAAGTTTCCCTTCAGTTGACTGACCACCAGTTGGGAATCTAAGAATATCTCTAAGATGTCCGGCTTCACTTCTATTGCCAACTGCAGCCCGTAGCACAGGGCCTCATATTTTGCCACATTGTTAGAGGCTAGAAAGGTCAGGTGGGCCACAGCTCGAATTCAAACTATCAGCGGGCTCATCAAAAGTGCTCCGACCCTTGCTCCTTCCGAACTTGAGGCCCCATCAACATACAACTTCCATGATACTTTCTCTGGTCTGGAAACTTATTCATGCAGCTTAGCCACAAAGTCTGCTAGCACCTGTGCTTTCATGGATGTTTGTGGCTCATACCGAACATCAAATTCCCCTAAGCGAGCGGCCCACTCTATCAATCAGCCCGACCATTCTGGCCTCTGTAACACCTTCCTCAAGTTTGAGTTTGTGCGCACCGCAATCGTGTGTGCCTAAAAGTAGGACGAAGTTTGATTGTTGTTGCAATGAGTGTAAGGGCCAGCTGCTCTAGGATAGGATAATTTAGTTTGGCCCCCCAAAGTACTTTGCTCGTGTAGTAAATGGGAAATTGTTGGCCCTCATCTTCTCGGACCAATACCAAACCTACTGCACTAGTGGAGATAGATAAATAGATGTATAGAACCTCACCAGCTAGTGGCCTGCTGAGCAGTGGCAGGATTGAGAGGAATTACTTCAAGGCTTGGAATGCTTGCTGGCATTCTTCTGTCCAAGTAAAGTTCTTTAGGTTCCTAATTGCTCTATAGAAGGGCAAGCCTCGTTTGGTTGAGCAAGATATGAACCTACCTAAGGTTGTGATCCTTCCATTCAATCTATGTACTTCCCAAACTATTTTAGGCGGGTCCATGGTCATAATTGCTTTGATCTTCTCCGGATTTGCCTCGATTCCCCACTTAGATATCATAAAGCCAAGGAATTTTATGGACTGTACCCCAAAGGCACATTTCTCGGGGTTTAGCTTTAAGCCTGGTTCCCGAAGTCTGTGAAAGGTCTCTTTCAGCTCGGTGCACATGTCCGTTGAAGCTCGGCTCTTAACGATTATGTCATCCACATAGATCTCCATATTTCTTCCCAACTGCTCGATAAACAACTTATTCATCAACCTTTGGTAGAAGGCCCCTGCATTCTTCAATCCAAATGGCATGACCCAATAACAGTAAGTTCCTCTGTGAGTGATGAACGCTATTTTTTCTTCATCCAATGAGGCCATCGGGATTTGATGGTATCCCGTCGAGGCATCAAGGAAGGCATACTCCTCGAATCCTGTCGTTGAGTCCACTAGTGTGTCGATGTTCGGCAGCGGATAGCAGTCCTTCATGCATGCTTTGTTAAGATCGATGAAATTAACACACATTCTCCATCTTCCACTGCTCTTTCAAATAAGTACGAAGTTGGCCAACCAGTCCAGATAGAATATCTCCCTGATGAAATTGCTTTCTAGCAAAGTTGCGATCTCTTGCTGCGATCTCTTGCTCAATGGCCAACTGTTTCTCAGGGGTTTGATTCCTCTTCTTTTGTTTTATTGGCTTACACTCTGGCTGAACATTTAATGAGTGAACAATTAAGCCTTTCTTAACCCCCTAGATATCTGAGGTTCGCCAGGCAAAAACATCGACGAACTCCCTGAGGGTTGAGAGTAAAGCTTCTTTCTCCACCGCCGTCTTTCCAATCGATATCTGAACCTTCTTTCTTTGCTCTAGTTCGACTACTTGTAGCACTTCTGCCAGCTCAGCCCTTCGTTCCTCTTTCTCTAGTACATCTATTGTGTCAAGGGGCAGGCCCTGATTGGCCCCTCTGAGCATGGTCAAATACGTCTCCTGAGCAATTTTCTGATTCCCTCTCAAAATGGCCACTCCGTCATCTGTGGGGATCTTAAGCACTAGGTTTTTCATAGAGACACAGACATCCACCTTGGACAGTAGAGGTCGACCAAAAATCACATTGTAAGACAGCAAAATATCAACCACCATGAAATCTGCTCGGCAAGCACAAACCACCGCATCATCTCCGAGTTACACATGTAGATTTGCTAGGCCCTCTACCCGGATAGGCTTTTTGGACAAACCAATAAGAGGGACGCTTACTTCCTCAAGCTTATGGTCCGACATCCCTAATGCTATGTATGCCTGGGCTGTTATAAGGTTGACCGCACTTCTTGTGTCGACCAGTATTCGCTGGACCAGGAAGTCTTAAATGAATGCTTTAACAACTAGAGCATCCGTGTGTGGGTGCCGAACATATACCCCATCGGTCGACATAAATTAGATCATATTTATGGCCGAGCTTATCCCCCGCCAGACGGACATAACCTCCTTAGACTTCCTCTTTCAAGAATGGTCCTGTTGCTCACCCCTAGCAATCATATGTATGACCCCAGTGGGTGGTCCCCTTCCACCATTGGTTCTGTTCCTGTTCGGTTGAGGAGATGATGACCTCTGTCTTTTCCCTCTCTCATCTGGCTTGGTGAAATGAGCAAGGGTACCTTTCTGAATTAGGTGCTCAATTTCATGCTTGAGTTGCCTGCACTCCTCGGTCTTGTGGCCTTTGTCTCTATGAAAAACACAGTAAAGGCCCTAATCTCTATTCGGATCTTTCCTCATGGGTCTTAGCCAATTAACCTGCCTGTTATGCTTTAACCAATCTCCAATCTAAAATCAATTCCTGAGAGGCTGAAGGGGCATGAATCTTTCGTCTCTTCGGTTGTCGGAGCAGGGAGTGATGATTACATATGATCTATTATTCCAGTTGCCTCCTCGATATTTCTTTGGGTTAGCCTTGTTAGGATGCCCCCTTTTTCGAGCTACTCTTGCACTTTCTCCCCCTTCCTTCTCCAATGCCTATGCTCTATGGGAGGCATGGTGAAGATGCCGAGCCTCATCCATGCAAATGTATTTGTGTGCTCGTGACATTAGCTCAGTAAAGTCATTGGGGGGTTTTTGGCATAGGGAGTCACTAAAATCCTGACACCTCATGTTTCAAATTAGGGCGTTACTGGCAAACTCCAAGTTCAAATTCTGTATGTCCATGGCTACATCATTGAACTTCTCCGCGTAGGCATGCCAATTCACTCTTTTCATGTTGCACCAGGTTCAGGTCAGCAGACACCTTGTTCGGGTGAATGGCGGCCACAAACTTAGTGATGAACATGTCATTGAACTATTTAAAGTTCTCGATACAATGTGATGGCAGGTTTCGAAACCAGATCTGGGCTGAGTTTGCCAAGGTTTGGGGGAAAATCTTGCACAAGGTAGAGTCATCAACCGTGAGGACCAGCATAGTGTGTTGGAACTGGTCTATATGAGCTCGGGAATCAATCTTTCCACTGTAGGTTTTGAGGTTAGGAAGGTGGATATTGGGAAATGGAGTGACTAATATTTCACGAAAGAGAGGTGATCGAAAACTGCCTTGGTACTGAAGGGTAGTTCGGTTTTGTTGCCTTTGGATTATGTCATCTAAAAGGCGGTTGAATTGTTCGGTAGTGAGGGTGATGATGGAGTTAGGGTTTTGGGGTAATGCTAGGGAGTAGGTTTTGTTAAGTAGGAGGCTGAGAAGGCCGAAGCAGGTTGGTGTTTTACGGGGGTAAGGGCCGGGGTTGAGCCTGAGCTACAATGGCCGATATGCGACTATGAGGGATTGGCAGTTTTTGGGGTAATGCTAGGGGTAATGGTTGGGATTGCCATGGCTAGGGAAGCAGAGACAGTGTCATTGGGTTGAGGGAGGAATTGTAGTGTTCTTGGCAGGATGGTGTTGGACATTTGGTTTTCTTGTAGGGAAGTGTTTAGGTTGAGGTCTGGGAAAAGGTCCATGTTCCACGCTCACCGCACCAAATGATGATAGGTGAAATGCACAAATAGCTCCTTATGATCACCTACAATAACAGACAATAGACCGGTGGGTTTCCGACAAGGAGCCTCCGATGGTCAAGTTAGAATTTTTAAGTAAGAGAGTAAGAATTCTTTTGCAATAAAAGTTAAGCAACCATTTCATACCTATTTTTCCTCTTTTTATAAGGGAACTAACACCTTTTCAGGAGATAATGGGAGAAGTTTTTCGTTTTTTCTGGCCACTAACCCATTTTCGGTGGTTCTTGAGGAAAACGTGGGTTAGTGGTGACTGTTTGTCCAATGTGGTGGAGTTATTTTCGGGACAAGTTGGTTATCGATCTATAGCTCGACTATAGATGGCTGAAGAGTTGAACCTTTGGTCGATTTGTCGGGCCCTCCTTAGACCAGGTGTTTGGTATATGTAGAACCGCTAAATCGGTTCGTGAGTCCGGCTGTTATCATATAAAAATTTATGGGAATAATTAAAGCATGATTAGAGATCTTCTTCTACAATTAGGATTGGCCACAATCAATTGTGAAAAACTCAAAATAGAAAAATAAATAATTTAAAAAAAAAAGAAAATGAGGAAAAAATAGCTCATAAACTAGGGACTTTTTTTTTATGAATAATGTCATTGGACAAAATATTTTGGAATGTGAGGTGTTTTGAAAATTAATTGGGAAACTGGTGTGGGTTGCTCATTTTCGCAGCTATGCTTTGTGAAAATGGTAGTGAGGAACGAGGCATGCAGAAGACCTCATTCCTACAAAAGAGACTTGCAGAAATGAAAGCCATTTTAAACACAATAGTCTTTTGCAGAAATGGCAATCTTTCTGCCACCTACATTTAGACAGGCACGCATGAACAGTAGTTAGGCACAGTAATTCTCGCAATATATACAAGCATCCCTTTCCTTTGAAGACGTTCTGTAACGGCCTCAACACCGGGTTAGCCGTGAACAGTATTTTCCGACAGTGAATAGTATTTTTCGGGCCGAAAAGTGCACCTGAAAGTGAAAAATATTTTATTGGACCATCGGAAAATATTGGTCATGGTGAGTCCGGGGTTGAAATTTAAGTGAAACCAAGGGCAAATGGATCTCGAAAAGTCAAAAATATGGAAAAAGGTAGCGACTTAATTTTTATTATCAGGGAATTGACTTAATATTGTATAAATATTTAAAAATAGTAAACGGACTCCGAAAATTACAAAAAATTGCAATTAAGCCTAAAATAATATATAGATTATTTTGGCTGCAAAAAGTAAATTTTTCTATAACACCGATATTTTTGGATTGGACTGATAAATTTAAATCGGATCGATAATGGGCTCCGATTGAGTTGAAAATTTATGTCCCACCTATTTTTGATGTGATAAAAATTATGGAATCGATTTTAATGTGAATATGAGCTTTAAAAGTAATAGCAAAAGGTTTAGGTACCAAACTAGTAAAATTATGAATAAATAAATAAATATAAATAAATAAATATAAAAAAAAAAGATGAAATGAAAATAATTGTCGGTAAATTGTGTGGCCTAGTGGCCACAATCTAACAAAGGCATAAGAAATAAAGGAAAAGAAACAAAAGAAAAAGAAAAACGTGGGCCAAAGAAAAAAAAAAAGAAAGAAAGAAAAGAGTGCAGTGGTCGTCGACCACCAAAGAAAGAAAGAAAAAAGGAAAGAGAAAGGGAAAGAAGGGACACCGTCGGCCACCCCTCACGCCGGCCACCACCGCGACGGCAACGAGCAGCGTGCCCTCTCCCTCTCACCGGCGTCCGGCCTCCGTTGTGGTGGTCCAATCGTCGAGTTCTTCTAGTTTTAGTTTAAATGGGTTTTTTGTTCGTTCCGGTGAATCAAGGCATCGGATAAGGACACCGCCACCACCGATCAACTCCCAGCGACGAGGCGAGTCTTTCGGTATATTCCATCGCTCCTCAAACGCCGACGATCGGTAGATTGGAAATGGGTTTGGCGGGTTATTTAAGTGAAGATTCCGGCCAACCAAGGAATAATTTGGATGTGTGACCACCGGAAAAATGAAAGAGGGGATTCCGATCTACAAGGTGGCAGTGTCGGATTGTCACCGGCGAGCCTCCGGCGACGCTCCGGCGAATCTCCGGCAAGCAAATTATTAAGTAAATTGAAGCGAATTCGACCGTTAAGGTATGTGACTACGAAATCTTTTAATTTTCCTTAATTTGTTGAATTTTTCCTTTAAATTTATTAAGAAAAATTATTGAATTATTGATTAATATTGAAATTAATGTTATTATTGTTCAATTAAATTTTAATTAAGCCTAATATAGTGTATAAATTGGGTTAAGGAAATTTATTAAGAAATTTCCTTTGTGAATAAAAAAATTTCCTTGTTAAAGAAATGAATTATTGTGTTATAAATTAATCAAATTATGTCCTAATTGATAGAAGATGAAATAATATATATCCATAAATTGTTATGGAATTTATAGAAATTTATATGATTATTTTGGAATATGTATTAATAATGTAATTGATAAAGTAGAGAATTTTTGTTGACTATGTTATATAATGATAATAAGCATAAAATAAATTGCCATGAATTTTTAATGAAATTTATGAAAATTTAGAAAATTGTTAAGTGTATGGTATATGATGAATTATATTAAAATAATTCATGAAATAAGAAAATACGATAATAATTAAAAAAATAATGTTCACATAAATTTTTACGAATTTTATGTGATGTATGGATTAATTTCAAAAATAAATATGGAATATACGTAATTGAAATATTGAATTATTGAGAAATAATTCAATAAACAATTAAAAAGCGATAATTTAATATAATTTAATGTACATTTCGTATAAGGAAAAGGAAGAGATTAAATGATAAATTTTCAAAAAATAAAAAGTATAGTAAATAAATTAACCATAGTAATCGTATGAGTGAATAGTAACTGTATAAAGGAATAGTAATCGTATGAGTAAATAGTAACTATATAAGTGAATAGTAATCGTGTAAATGAACAGTACTCAAAGAAAAAAATCGAATTATAAAATAATTCATAATTCGAATAAAATGGTGAATTATTATAAATAATTCACAACCCGTATTAAGTATTGCAATTTTCAAATAATTGCAAATTCATACCGAAAGAGCAAGAGATTGACTAAGAGTGAAAAAAAAGTGAATAAAATGACTGTAAAAGTATATTTTTGAATTATAAAGAAATAATTCAATAAGTGCCAAGAAAGAAAAGAGTGAATTATCCTGATATAAGTTATAAAATGTGAAACAAAAATATATATCGAGAAAATAATTAATTGAAAATCGAAAGAATAATCATTGTTTATAGTGAATTATTTTATCGGAAAGAAAAAGGAAAGGAAACGAAAAAGTTATTGTACAGTCGATAGCACTAAAAAAGAGTGCGATTGACAAAATGCATTATTTTAGGTAAAATAAAAGAAATTAAAATTTTTGATGTTTGAAAATTATTCAGAAAGGCCTTGACTGTTTTTGCCCTTAGCAATAGTCAGGTAGTGATATTCTTATTCAGGATATAATTGGCTAGCCATAGGGACACCTCTGTACCGCGGTGCAAGTCATGGCGACTTGCTTAGCTATGGGTAGGATCTTTGATCTCCATAGCTTCAGTGTAAAGTGAAAGTGAAAGTGCATCTGTTTTCTGTTTTGTGAGACTTGATCTTCCGAGATCATTTCTCTATCTGTTTAGTGGGGCCTTTGGGTCCATGTTCCGTATATCCTTTTTGAGAGTCCTGTCATATTGCGTTATGGACATATTGAAAAGAATAAATCGGAAGTGTAAAAGTAATTGAATGTAAATGTTATAAATGACAAAGAGCTTGATTGAAAGAAAATGAAATCTTTGGGATAAAACCGAAATTTTTCCCAAAGGTTCTAATTAATAAGCAATAATGATAAGAAAATGGTTATAGAAATAAAATGTTTATGAAAAGACCCGTGAGATTGAATTTGTAATTTGTGTACCAATTATTATTTGAAGAAAATAAAGAGTTCGAAAAATAATGCTAATTTTGTATTTAAAGTCAAACATGACAATACTGTATTTAAGTGTAAACATATGACTAAATAATAAAGACTGGAAGTAAAGAGGAAGTGAAAAGTAAAATGATCAAAAGACAAACGATTATTTAGTTAAAATGAAAAGTTTCATTTAAAAAGAAAAGAAAATAAAGATTTGTATGCAGAGTGATCCAAAATACTTACATCACTTTGCAATAAAGATTATAAGCCTAAAGATTAAGGTGAATTATAAGAATAGGTAATGAAAATCGTATTTTAATTATCTAATGGAACTAGGAACAGGAAACTTGCCATTAAAGTCATGAGTATTCATGTAATTCGTTAAATGAAATGACAACTACGTCAAGTAATGCAAAAGTATAGGACAAAAGATAACTAAAAGTAGAAATAAAAAACGTAAAAGAAAAAGTCAATTTGTAATCGAATCACAAAGAAAGTAGTGTAAAATAAATTGAAAAGTATACGAACAAAGTAAAACGGTTAAAACAAAATGTTGGTAGAAAATGAAAATAGTGTGAAAGAAATTAAAAGTAAATTTCTGATAAATAAGAATAGAAGTTTGCACAATTTATGTAACTATGTTGAATTGGAAAGTTCTAGGATTAGTAGTCACCACTGAGCATTTCTAGTGCTCAGCACGTAGTGTTTACTGCGTGCAGGTTTTGAAGGGTTGAAGGAGCTCTACACATGGAGAAGCAGAATTCGAAGATGAAAAAAGTTAGTTGTACTTTTATGTTTAGTATTTGTGGCATGTATATACTTAGACAGTGAGAGTATAGAATTGAAATGTATTAAAGGTACTTTTTGTTAAATAATAAATATTGTTGCTGTTCTGATAATGTCAGTTAAAGAGTTGTAAATGACTATCATTGATATATGATTTTTTGTGCCTCTGAGAGGCTGTGTGGATTGTTTGAATTTTTCAGGAGGCTAGTAAGTTCTAGCCATTGTGCTGCCGAAATTTCGTAAATTGAATAAAATATTAAATTGTATCAAAGTTGTTTGGCAATAATTGAAGTTTAAAAAAAAAGTTTTACTGTTTACCGCTAAGTTTTGTATCGAAAAATACTGTTCTGATAAGGGTGTTACACGTTCTTCCTCCAATATTTTGTTGCCTTTCTTTCATTTGAAGTGTGAAGAATACAACTAGTGCATTTTCTTCGAAATGAGAAGGTGAACAACTCTCTCTATCAACATTTTATTGAATTGCTAAGTTGATTTTTGTCAAAATTTTAGTTTAAACGAAATGCATGTTTTATAACTTTATTTATAAGTTTAATATAATATTTTGTAAATTTAATTTATTTTGTAGTTAGTTTGTTAAGTTAAAAATAATGAGGTATATTGTTAATTTTAATTTTTGTACTTTTATGTAAATATGGAAATTTTATTATTGATATTAAATATTATTTATAAAAAATAATATGAAATATATATATTTATATACATGTGTTGGTGTAATTTGATGTATTGATTAATATAACTTGTTTTCTAGTTTGGTGACTAGAAAAATATTTAGGTATGTTCACGACAAGTAAAATGCAATTTAGAAACGGAAAATTGATATTTTCCATTGCTAATAAAAATAGCAACAGAAATTTCCGTTGCTAATAAAAAATAGCAATGAAAATTTTCGTTGCTAATCCGGCAGTTGCTATGTTTTAGCAATGGAAAATGAATTCCGTTGCTAAATTCAACCAACTCAAGTTTTGGTGAATTGGTCAAATTTAGCAACAGAAAATGATTCCGTTGCTAATTTTAGCAACCAAAAGTTCAAATTCGCAATGGTACATAAATTCCCATCAATAATTGTCATTACTAAATTTAGCCAATGAAATTATCAAAGTTTTTTGGAGCATAAGATTTTAATTTCAATCTAAGTTTAATAGTCATAAAATAATAAATATAATGCAATTTACTTGATTATAATGTACGACTATAAAAATTCTTAAAATATAGTCTACTATAAAGTTAGAATCCATAGAAACACAACATAAAATTAGTATCGATACCTAAATAGTCTAGTAGAATCCGTAAAAACCAATAGAAACACCACTCAAAATCAATACCAATACCTAAATATTACAAATATAAACTATGTAGTTGGTGAATAAGGATTATTTGGCTGTTGAGAGGTGTTGCCCTTGCTTTTCATCTCTTTCATCTCATTCTTTAGTTTGATAAGTGTATCGAGCAACATAGTGACAGTATTTTCTAGTTGAATGACTTTCTCAGAAGGTTCAGAACGCCTACTAGAAGCAGTTATAGATGATGCAGAGGAATGCGAATGGGATGTATTTGCAATAGATCTTAAGCCAAAAATCCTTCCTCGGTTATTCTTACCACTAACTACTTCAAGGAATATCAAACTCTCATCCACATTTTCAGAGTTATGTCACTATTGAGTGAGAGTCTCTTGTATTTTCTCCTATAATTACAATAGTTACAATGAATTAACTATATTTTCATAAAATAATTAATATTTAAATATAAAATTAATGTACATTGAGTTGTCTACACAGCCTTAATTCTTGGTCAATTGATTCTAGTAAATCAAAAAATCTTTTTGCATTTGGGTTTGGTTCCTCTTCAATATTCTACATATTTTCTTGAAATGAATATGTAACACCTCAAGAATTTCCGATCACGTGAATAGTACTTCCTGAGGTGAATAGTGCCACCCGGGGGCCACCCGGGGCCCATAAAAAATTTTTTTCTTCACCATTGGAAAGTATTATTCATAACGAATCTGGTGTTATAATTTGGGCTAAAATTGAGGTCAAATAGGTCTCCAAAAAGGGAAAAATAAAATAATTAACTGGACCGATATAGTTGACTGAAAACTTTGACTGGCTTAAAAATATTTTCTGGACTTCATAAAATTATTATAATTGCACCAATTGACTAGAAATTATGTATATGAATTTTTGGAATGATAAAATAAATTTTTTGAAGACTTTGAAAATTCAGCTTTCGGACTGATTAAAATTTACATTCGGGGCTAGTTTGATATCGAAACGACCTCGGATTGAACCGAAATTTAAGCATGGCCTAATTAATATTTTTAGAAATTTTTGGTATAATTTTTATCAAAATTGACAACTAAAAGTGTATTGACCAATTAAATAGTGACTTATAGCATTAGACCCACTTAGGACTTAATTTATTTTGTCCTAAAGTAGGTGTTTAATTAATGGACATTAAGAGATATTTATCTCTTGCTTTTTGGCCGACCAAAACACCATTTCTTTTCCCTTTGCCGTGGCTTCTTCTTCTTCTTCTCCTTCTTTATTGTGTTCTTTGTTTTCTAAGCCAAATTCACAAATTTCTCAACCCTCATCTAAAATTAAATTGTCTAATCTCTCCCTTCACCTTTGGTTGCTTTGGGTGGTGAAAGAAGGTGAATAAAGTCTAATTCTTCAAGTGGTTAAATTGGTGAGTTGGGAAAAATTTAGTTTTATTTGATAATTAGAGTAATTAAGTGTTAATTATAGTATTGTGAGTATTATTTGAGCAAAAATTTGACTTAATCTATGTGATTTGGCCATGAAACTGCTGCCAATTGAAGAGCAAGGAGAGGGAAGCAAACCAACCAAAAATAAGGGAAAGACAAAGTTATGTGATTATAGTGAAATTTTAAGTGAATAATTTTAAACCCTTTAATTTCACAATATATATATATGTTGTATATATAATTAGAAAAAAAAATTTAAGTTAATTATTAATTACGAATTAATTATGAAATTGGACTTAGAATTAAGCAATTAGAAGATTAATTAGTGAAATTATGGTATTTAATTAAAATTTAGACAAGTTAAATTTTAGGGAAAATTTCGGTTACAAAAAAAAAGGGACTAAAATGAAATTTTCCGGATTAAATTGAAATAAATGAAAAATAGATGATTTTATGTTTAGTGTGATTAATTTGAGTAGAAAATATAATTTATAAGGAAATTGAAATAAGGTAACCGAATAGGGACCTTAAGAAAATTTGTGAAATTTTGAGATATAAATTGGAATAAATGAAAAATAGAATATAATTAATTTATATGACATGTAAGGAGCATGTATTAAAAAAGAAAGTAATAAATAAAATAAATAAATAAAATAATGGTAATTGAATTGTATTATTTTAATTGAAAAACTGGTATATTCAAAATACTGACACTGTTTTTAATAATGAAAACTAATTATTACCATGAATCGGTAATGATGCATTATTGTAAATTGTATTAAATTGTAATTGTATTTTGCCCGTAGTATTATGTGTGAAATCAGAAATTAGGATGTACATGGCTAGCCATAGGGACATTTCTGTTACCGCGGTAGCAAGTCATGGCGACTTGCATAGCAGTAACCTTGATATGGTTCCACGTCTGTATTGGAGTGTTTGGGAAAAATGAAAAAGAAAGAAAAGGAAAAAAAAATAATAATATGTGTGTAATTGATACTACCGGAGTACTGGGACCTATAGGGTCCGTAGTTCCGCTCATCCTAATTAGTGATATATTTCCATGCTATACTAGAGGCAAGAGAATTAAAATACTGTATTGACTAAAATATAAAAAGATATTGTATGAGCAAGAGAATTAAAATACTGTATTGACTAAAGTATAAAAAGATACTGTATAAGCAAGAGAATTAAAATACTGTATTGACTAAAGTATAAAAAGATACTGTATGAGCAAGAGAATTAAAATACTGTATTGACTAAAGCATAAAAAGATATTGTATAAGCAATAGTATTAAAATACTTTATTGACTAAAGATACTGTATGGGTAAAAATGTGAAACTTGAAAAGCGAGAATAAACTACTGTTGGGACCAAAGCATACTGAAAAATAAGGGTAAAAATCTAAAAGAACTGATAAACAAAGAAAGTAGGACAAAAGTGCATATTTGAAGCTTTAAGGACTAAAGTGAAAATTTATCCCTATAGTAAAAAATTCAAGTTAAAGTGATAGAAATTGAGAATAAAACTTGAAAAACTATAATTGAGAATGAATTTCTCAAGCAAGGGTAAAATAGTAATTTTGTCAATAAATGTGACATTTAGAAATTAATCGAAAAAAAAATGTTTGTATTATAATGAAATACAACTATGAAGAATATGTGAATGAACTGTAATGAAATTCTGGGGTTTCAAGTTTATGTTCACCACTAAATACTTTTGTACTTAGCGTGTGGTTTTGTACTGCACGTAGGAGACAAAGACTGAGTTCGTGCTGGAAGGAAATTAGTGTTAGAAGGATCCAACATTTTTTGTGGTTTTGTGGAGACTGTACATATAAATGTTACCTTGTAGGACAACATGGCTAGTGTTTGGACTGTATATAGTTTTGGACTTATACATATGTTATGTACTGTATGTATGTATGGTTATATGTAAACTTATTGGAAATGACTGTTGTTTTGTATTTGGCTGATCTTGTGGAGTATATATTTAGATTGTGGAGGTTAGGTTGGATATTGCGAACCTTTTAGGAGTGTTTTGTGACCATTACAGGAAGGCAGAATTTGGGTTTCAGCCATTATGCTGCCCGAATTTTTATAGATTAATTAATAAGATATTTTAAAATGTGGGATCCACGACTTAATGGTTAAATATTGAATGCTATCGATGGATAATTTAATAATAATTTATGGACCACCGCAATGTAGAGTGACACCGGTATTCGGACCAATGTCCGGCTATCGGGCGTTACAGAATAACCAGCTGCATCATAAACCATTTGTGTGTAAGGATTTCCATTTGCATCCATATTATTTGATCTACTTTCAGCTCCCCCTGCAAACCAATCTGTATTTATTGTTGAATATACGTGATTATCCCTAGAGGAGCTACAAATTATTGGCTCCCGTGTCTTGTCCATTCAAAATAATTTGGAACAAACCCATTTTTTAACAAATATAGATGCACTTCATTAGTAGGGAGAAAACAAATATGTTTGCACTTTTTACATGGATATCTGATTTTTGGACCATCCATATATGCAGTTTGCAAACTTGCATATTCAATGAACAATTGAACTCCCTCAGCAAACTCAATATTAATGCAACCATCTAGCATTAATCGCCTATACATCTAAGATCTATTAACATTACGCATGCTTGCATACCTGTTATTCAAATAAGGTAATTTTATAACTAGATTTATGGGTTAAATAAATATGAAATGGTTATCAATGTATACATGTATGCGCATAACTCAAGAACACAATGTAATATTTGGTTATTTTAATCATCTAATAGATACTGCCAACTAATTATCGACCAATTCATATAAATGCAACAAGCCATGTTGTATTGTTTTTAAAATAGTAGCAATGAAAGTAATATTAAATATAAAAAAGGTGTACTTTCTATGAAAGTAAATAATATTAAATTAAAAATAAGATCTCAACCTTATTACCTTTAGAATGCAGAAAGGGATTTGCTTCACAATATTAAATCTAAAACAACACCTTCCTCTTGTTTGTTGCTACCACTGTAATCTGTAACTTTGTTTTATTGATTTTGTAATAAATTTCAGCTTATAAAAAAATAAGTCTTTTGAATTAAAAGATGAGACCCTGCCAACAACCTATGAAAATCATAGTCTTCAGACAGAAGCTGTCACGACACATCGGCCCTATTCTAACAATGGTTTTGAATTTAGCAACGGAATTTAATTTTCGTTGCCATTTTAGCATCGAAATTTAAATTTCGTTGCTAAATATTTCACTTTCACACAATTTAGTTGTAACATAACAATAGAATTCATTTTCCGTTGCTATATTAGCAACGAAATTTAATTTTCGTTGCCAAATTTCATCCCAAATTATTTTCACCATCTACTGCCACTATATTTAGCATTGCATTCCGTTGCTATATTTTGGTGCTAAATTCTCCCCCCCCCTTTTTAGCAATGGAATACATCTATTTTGTATTTCGTTGCTAAATGCCTAAAACTTCAACCACTTTTAGTAATGGAATTCATTTTCCGTTGCTAATTAGCAACGAAATTTGTTTCTCGTTGCTAAATTAGCAACGAAATGAATGAATTTCATTGCTATTTTTATATTTTCTTGCAGTGGTTGTTAATTGTAATTTTTATATTTTTTTTATATGTAAACATGGAAATTTTGATGTATTGATGCTAAATTAAAAAAAATATGCAAAATTAATAATTATTTATTTGTAGCATGATATAATTGAAAATAATATAATATAGATATAGTTAATTTTGCAAAGTGAAAATTGAATGTAATTTGTTATCACTAATTTACTTGATGTGCGATTAAAATATTTTTTTGTTTATATTGTTAGTTTTTTGTTGTTTGTTTGTTATAGTTTTTCAATTACAGTTTATGTAATTAGAATTTTATTTTAAGAAACATATATTAATTTTTGTACATAAAATTTTGTCATAATATTTTATGCAGTAAAATATTATACAAATATAAAATAATTATATTTATATCTTTTATATATTATATTGTATTATATAATGAGACTTTATTAATTTATTATTTTTTTATCATAGTTAAATGTAGGCCATTTAAAAATTGAATTGCTTTCAGAATCAACAATATATTAATCCAGAAACATACATAAAAGATTTTCTAACGCTCAAAGGAAAATACCGAGCAGATGCAGTGTGATGTAATAATGTAAATATATTTTAACTATTTAATTAATATATATTTATTCATATGCAATTAATATATATTTTAACTATTTGTCAAGTTTCACATAACATATTCTAAGAGTCAATGTGGAGGCTCAATATATAAATATTGTGTAACACCTTATACCTGATCAGCTAAAAGATCTGTATACTGGATATCATACTCAGATTTAGGTTCCTTTAAAAAGGCCATCTATAAATTTTATTACCTAGAATCTCGCGATTTTAACAGTTATGGTTTATTTTCTTAAATTTTTGGTAGAATTTTCCCTAATTACTGACAACCTCTTGTGAAAAAGAGTAAAACTAACACTTCTAAAATCATACACTCATATCCACAACTCCAATCAAACTCTATCACAAGTTTTTCAATCATTCTCAAATCACCACACATTCTAAGCATCACTAGTTCTATTTACTATTACAAATGTCTTTAAATCGAGATTTCTAAATAATCTACAACTCGATTACATTGAATATATAAAACTTTATGTTCAACATTCATAACTAAATACAAACCATGCTTGTCTGTGTACATGCCAAAATATCAAAATTTATAAGAGTAGTATGAATAAACCCTTGATATAACCGTATCCATCTACTAACCTCAGTTGCAGCAACTCAAAATATCTGCATTTTTTTCCTTAAGCAAGCAACATATGAACCAATGCACGAAGAAAACCACGCGCTAAACTAAAAGCTTAATGGTGAATACCAAATTTACCTCTTTAATAACAATTTAAAATACATTTATAACGCTTCAAATATACATATACAGGATCATATATATATATAAGGGCATAAATTTGGAATATATAATGCAAATAAGCATAAGTAATCAATATTAAAACTTCACATGTAATTTATATAAATGATTTCTTAAAAGTGTACTTAATTATTTGTGAATTACATGAGATTAAATGATTAATTTCAAGATCGACACCTTAATTCACATAAATTATTCAATAAATATAACCAATTGAGCACGAATACCAAATATTAACCATTCACACAAAATCACATACACTCAATACCCGTGTATATGTACGTCTATTCCTAATTGTGCTAGATTATACCAAATTATGTAGTGCATAATTAACTATAGTACAAATAAGCTATTTATTTTATTCATTAAAGTATTTTTTTATAAGGATTTTACCAACTTATTCATATTTAATATTTGCTCTAAGTAAAATCCAGTGGAATTGTATACCGAGTTGGATAAATGGAATTTAAATACGGGACCAAGTTCTCGGAACCATTTGGTCCATTCAATGTTACTTTCTCGTTATTGACATTCACAACTTTACCATTGACCATAAATAAATAAATATATATATATATATATATATTGTTGGAATTTAACGGTTACATGCATCACATACATGAGCGGAATTTTAAATTTTTTTTAACCATTAGATCTGATCTTGCCATGAATACACAATATAACTATATGAGAATAAGAAAAATCACCTTTGATTTTTGTTGAACAGTTGATTTTACTTCGCACCGGGTTGTCGCAAACCACAGTGTCCAAAATCGAACACCTCCAATGAGTAATCCACACTAGAGAGGGGTAAATTGAACCAACAAATTGGTGTTCAACTAGGGCTGGCCGAAATTCCCAAGAGCTAGCTTGGGAAGTGGCGCAAAAGTGGAGAGAGAATTAGAGAAAGGACTTTCCTTTTTGTTTTAATCACTTAACCCTAATTCTCATTAGTTGGCCTTTTATAGTTAGGTTAAAATTCCAACTCCTTAATGAGATTGGGCTCTTTAAAATTGCTGGAGAATTATTAATTGGGCCTCTGGAATTAATTATAATCATTTGGGCTCAATTAAATCCAAATTAAATCTTTTCATAAAAGACCATGCACAAAATCCACAAACTAGGCCCTTTGTGCATCTAATTGGATTTAAATACCCAAATGGATTCCAAATCCAACCAAATTAAATATGTGAGTTCCATAACACTTATGTAACATATATAAATTAATTTGGTCCAAGAAAAAGCCCTCCAAGCCCTTCTGTTTGGAGTTGGCGTGTAGCCCTCTTCTGGAGGGCTTCCTCCAGCTTCTTCATTCTTTTGGCCCTTTATAATTTATCCAATGGTCCTATTAATTATTATATCAGTCCTATAACACTTATAGTAGTCTTATAACACTTATAAGACAATAATAATTAATCATGAAATACATTATTTCATTTAGGTCCAATTTACAGAACATTTCTCAAAAGTTCCGCGGACAATTTTATTTGATCATAATTAATTAAACTCTTTAATTAATTATTATCATATTCTCCTCTCTACCTTTATAATAATATCAAATATTATTATCCTTGTCATTTTACCATTTTACCCTTTTCTCTATATGTGTGTGACCTATTGGGTTCCTGTCCATGTTGGCAGTATAATATGTAATTGTGAGTTCTATTCAAAACTCACATGATTTAAACTCCTTTAAATCATTTTATCAATCTCTATTGATATTTTGATACATCATTATACAAGTCATGATTGGCCTCTAGCTAGGCATCATGACTACCCAAATGTCAGGAAAGTCATGTGGTTTGACTGTACCCTTCCATAGAAACAGTTACCGTGCAATTACTCCTTTCACCACTCTTATCTCAATTAGATTCTGAGTATGGATTTCTGTCAACTCATATAAATCTAATTATGTATGTTCTATTAATTTAACCATTATTCCTAAAATGCCCTTCATGGATCTTCATCCATCTCGGCATATTACTCTGGCCAGAGATTCACTGAACAAGGTAATCATAGAATCATGCGAGATAACTTCCCTTGTTAAATCTGGGATGGTGAATCCTTTATCAATCACTCAACTATCTTCAAGTAGGGTCATGATATACCCAATCTCCTAACTATGTTCACTCCCAGTTGGAAGTAATCAGTTATGGAGTCAAAGTATACCACTTGCTACTTAAGATAACTTTGGTGATCTCAAGTCTAAGGATACTTGCACAACCGCTATGAAGAGATTCCTCACTGATATAGATTTAATATCCATATGAGGATTCTCTTTGCAGGTCTCCAATGAACTTGTTCCTCTAACAAGCATCCACATGTTAGCATTGATTATCATCCATAATCACAATTATGAGAACCATTGCTTGAACCATTCAAGAAGCATAACATGTGCTAGTCTGTCCGAATTAACAATGTCCTATCTTGTTAATTCTATGACTAGGATATTTAGATATTAACACATTTGCATGCGATAGACATCTCACATTATGAACACTTTCATGATTGCCTTTGCACTGTGTTTATAATATCTAGGACTTCATTTATTAATTTAAGATTTACAAACTCATGTATTCAAACACAGCATTAATAAATGAATGATGCCTTTTATTAAGAATATAAATTTCATACATATGAAAAACATCCCTATTACATGGGCTCTAGGGCATACTCTCTAACATATATATATATATATATATATATATATATATATATATATGCATAAGTGGATCGAGTTCTCGGAACCATACGATCCATTCAATTTTTTTTCTTATTTTTGACATTCATAGCTTTACAATTAACCATACAACCCATGACTCAAATTAATTCCATTCACCGAATAAGCTCTCGGAGTCAAACAATCCGATAATCACATTAAGATATTGTACTGCTAATCTTCGCTAATTGGCATGCCAACCTTAACCTATTACCCCAATTCCTATTTAGTTTTACCAAGGACAAATATAAAATCATCATTAAATAAAATAAATATTATCATATACATATATATATATCAGCATTATTTATTCTTAATACTTGTCATTTTCCATCGTCTTTATAGTCATAACACATGGCACCACCAACTTGGCCATATCTAATATATTACATTAATTGTGTCATAGCAATAAAGTTAAAACATGAATATAATATATCCATAAACCATCTTAAATACATACATAAGTGAGTCTATTAAACAAGTAAAAGTCTAAATTCTCTATCTCGATAATATTTATTATTATATATAGCTGTACATTTCTAATTATGATCCTAACCTCTCGGCAAGGATGATTCAAAATGACAAAATAGTAACTAAGTAATTAACACAAACTAGTCTATTAAGTGAAGTTTAACTAATTAAACCTCATACTCTATAAGCCCTCCAAAATTAAACTAATTTGGTTCTTGTAATTTTAAGTTGCATACCTAATTAGTCAATAAGCATATATGATCAATTTTCCTGGTTTCTTATTTAAATCATACTGGGTACCTTTTAAGTCCAAGTGTGTGTCTACACACACACACACACATCATAATGTTATATCTTGGTTAGTCCTCAAATTTGACAAGTGCAATATAATCGTGATCATTGGTTAGTTAAATTAAGCATATAAGAATTTATATCTTGGTCATAACACATCTAGTTAAAGAGAAATAAAACTTAAATGCTGGAATTCAACCTAAACATGTAATATAACTTAATTACTACTTAAATTTCTAACTATTTCTCAATTATTCTAAGTCCTAGTTTCATCTAAAATTCTCCATATCTGTCCATTTAAGCCATTAACTCACTAAACTGATTAACAAAATATGGAATTTATAAAGATAAACAAAGTTATGATAGAAACCAATAAATTAACTTGATTGTCAATTATTTAACAATATTCACTCAATAATATCACAACATTTAACCCAAAACTCTACCTAATCGCAATCACATAGCTCATTCAATTTTTTTTATGTTTTATTGGTCAATTGGCTAATCAAATTACTAACTCCATAATTACACCTTCAATTTCATAATTAGTTTTTCCATGCATAATAGATCATTACATGTTTTTACTTGCTTTTCCATGTTCAACAAAATAGAGAAATTAATACCATAACACCAACCATTTATTTATTATTCAACTTAAAATCCTATAACTAACTCAATTTGTTAAAACAAAGAAAAGATAAATTTGGTAGTCATGTACCATTTAAGATCGAATTTTAGCATTTTTCCTCAACTCTACTCGTTACTGTGCTCGTCGAACTTATCTCTAGAGCCTTGCTGGAGATGTACCAATGTCGTTCGCTTATAGCTAGAGTCATCTGTAACCACCTAGTGGTTTTCACACACTCCAACACCTCCCCATTTGATAGAAAATTACCCTTAAATCGCCAACTGCCTCCTTCTTCGATCTGCTAATGGCCAACAAGTGGGAAGGAGTGAAGGTTAAATGGAGGATCGCCTCGCCCTTATAAACTCATTGGTGGTGCTTGTGTTATCGTTTGCCACCATATATCATCGGAGAGGAGGAGGAAGGCTTCTGCCTAGGAAGAGGAATCAAGGAAAAGAGGGGGCGTTAGACACCATAGCTAGTGAAGGGATCGATAATTGGGGAACAGCTATGGCAAAATAGTCATCGATGATGGAATAGCTGGCGTGATGCCACTGAACGATTGGAAGTCCAATCTGCGTTCTCCTTTTCTCGATCCTCCCTCCCTCTTATCTCTTTATCTTTCTTATTTTTTTAAATATTGTTTCTTTGGTAAATTTATGGCCATGATGATTTCATCTAGAAAACTATAGGGACTAATTTTCAATTGACATTATTATTATTATTATTATTATTATTATTATTATTATTATTATTATTATTATAACATTTATTTATTTTAATTTTTTATTTGTTACTAAAGTTATTTTAATTAAAAATACTAATTCATAAGCCCAAAAATGATGCTTACACATATCTTGTCCTTAATAAATTAACCCTTGCAAATCGGTATCAAAAGTATTATTCAAATATTAAAAATATTCTCAAGCCACTCAAATTTTGGGGCATTACAGTTCCCTTCTTAAGAAAATTTCATCCTTGAAATTTATCTAGCTAAAGAAATAAAGCACGAGTGTACCATTTTAGACCATCTTGGCAGTGTCTATTGCTACCAGTTAAATTATTACATGAACTACCACCAATAACGAGATTAAATTCTCTAAAGGAGTTCATTAGTTGTCTAATCTATCTGTATTTAGCTATTACACATCTACAATATTAATTAAATTTCCTATTTGGTTGATTTACTCCTATTAGCACCACAAAATACTCCTATTAACTTCTGAGATTTCAACCAAGACTACATTCTTCAGACAAACCCTAAGCTTATACGGAGCAATTCTATACCCCTTTAGGAGTAAATGCTACATTCTTATAAAAGAAGCAAAGTGGCCCAATAACAATTTATGGAAAGTTCTATGAGTTACATATACATCTTCTGGATCAATGGAAACTCACAAATCAAACTAATGGCTTTGGAAAATGTAGCATCTCATCCCCTCTAGATAGCAGCTTCATATCCAATCCTCATTTGTTTTTTTCCTTTTCCCTATATCATATTCATAAAAACTCCTCTTTTGTGTTTAGAGTGATCATCTAATAGTTTGGAGGAAAGTTCTATTAAATCCTAACAGTGCTTATATGCTTATTATATCATAACTCTTACGTAGATACAACATTTTATGAACGCTTATTAACTACTAGTTATGATTGTTGACATGATGTCATATCAACATTAAATCCATCATTATAATAACGAGATTCTACTTCCAAATCACATCCCTTTCAGTACGTATTTTGGCATGTACACTTGCACTTCTCCACCTACTTTTCTTAGTATCTACTCACCCTGACTACTTCTAATCCATATCTTCCTTCCATGAACTTCCCATCTATTCTCATGTCAACGCACTCATCTAATAACCTGTCAACACCCTTCCAATTGGGGGCATACACATAAAAATTTTATACTATCATATATGGTTAAATAATGCTGATGTTATGTATGTAAAATATTTTATGCATGTAACGTCATGCAAATACACATCTCATGTAATGGCAATACATGTTGCCCATCCCTATGCAAATAATGTTTTAAATTGTTGCCCTCAATATCAAGGGTACTGATAGGTAAACAGAGTATTACAACCTCCATCTTAACTAAATTTTATTGATCTATGCCTAGAAATGCCTAAACCAGGCTCTGATACCACTAAATGTAACACCCTATGCCTAGTCAGTTAAAAGATCCGAATACTAGGTGTCACACTCGGATCTATAAAATTTATTACCTAGAACCTCATTATTTTAATAATTGTGGTTTATTTTCTAAAATTTTTGGTAGAATTTCCCCTAATTATTGACGACATTTTGTGAAAAAAGAGTATAAAACTAACACTTTTAAAATCATACACTTATGTCCATGACTCAAATCAAACTCTATGACAAGTTATTCCATCATTCTCAAATCACCACACATTCTAAGCATCATTAATTCTGTTTACTATTACAAAGATGTCTTTAAATCAAGATTTCTAAATAATCTAAAACTCGATTACATTGAATACATAATAACTTTATGTTCAACATTTATAACTAGATACAAACTATGCTCGTCCGTGTACATGCCAAAATATCAAAGTTTATATGATCAATATGAATAAATAATTGATGCAACTATATCCATCTACTAACCTTAGTTGCAGCAAGTCAAAATATCTACATCTTTTGCCTTGAGCAAGTAGCATATAAACCTATGTATGGAGAAACCATGCGTTAAACTAAAAGCTTAGTGGTGACTACGAAATTTACCTCTTTAATGACAATTTAAAATACATTTATAACACTTCAAATATACATATACATGATCATGGATTTTATATATATATATATATATATATATATATATATATATATATATATATATATATATATATATATATATATATATATATATATATATATATATATATAAAGGGCGTAAATTTGGAATATATAATGCACATAAGCATAAGTAATCAATATTAAAACTTCAAATGTAATTTATATAAATGATTTCTTAAAAGTATACTTAATTATTTGTGAATTAAATGAGATTAAATGATTAATTTCAAGGTCAGCACCTTAATACACATAAATTATTCACTAAATAGAACCAATTGAGCACAAATACCAAATATTAATCATTCACATAAAATCATGTACACTCACATACCTGTGTATATGCACATGTATTCTTAATTGTGTTAGATTATACCAAATTATGTAGTGCATAATTAACTATAGTACAAATAAGCTATTTACTTTATTCATTAAAGTATTTTGTTGATAAGGATTTTACCAACTTATTCATTTTCAATATTTACCTCCAGTAAAATCCAATAAAATTGTATGGCGAGCTGGATAAATGAGATTTAAATATAGGATCGGGTTCTAGAAACCATACAATCCATTCAACGTTACTTTCTCATTATTGTCATTCACAACTTTACCATTAACCACACACACACATGCATAAATGGACCGAGTTCTCGTAACCATATGGTCCATTCAACGTTATTTTTTTTATTTTTAACATTCATAGATTTACAATTAACTATATATATATATGTGTGTGTGTGTGTGTGTGTGTGTGTGTGTGTGTGGATTGATTTCTCGAAACCATACAACCCACAACTTAGATTAATTTCATTCACCAGATGACCTTTCGGGGCCATACGATCCAGTAATCACAATAAAATGTAGTACTACTAACCTTTCCTAATTGGCATGCCAACCTTATCCTATTATCCCAATTTTTGTCTAGTTTTACAAAGAGCAAATATAAAATCATTATTATTATTATATATATATATATATCAGCATTATTTATTCTTAAAACCTGTCATTTTCCATCATCTATATAGTCATAACACATGGCACCACCGACCTAGCCATATCC
Source organism: Excoecaria agallocha (assembly GCA_037975025.1). Classification (NCBI taxonomy): domain Eukaryota; kingdom Viridiplantae; phylum Streptophyta; class Magnoliopsida; order Malpighiales; family Euphorbiaceae; genus Excoecaria; species Excoecaria agallocha. Next base: position 198,880 of record JBBPFJ010000103.1, on the reverse strand, counting down.
AATATATTACATTAATTATGTCATAACAATAAAGTTAAAATATGAATATAATATGTCTATAAACCGTCTTAAATACATACATAAGTGAGTCTGTTAAACAAGTAAAAGTCTGAATTCTCTATCTCGATAATATTCATTATTATTTATATATAGATATACATTTCTAATTATGATCCTAACCTCTCAGCAAGGATGATTTAAAATGACAAAATATTAACTAATCAAGAGAGATGCATTCCTATAATAAAATAATTCAATTTTATTAAACTTCACAAATCAAACTAAGTACTTAGCACAAACTAGTCTACTAAGTGAAGTTTAACTAATTGAACCTCATACTCTGCAAGCCCTCCAAAATTAAACTAATTTGTTCCTTTTAATTTTAAGTTGCATACCTAATCAGCCAATAAGCGTGTATGATCAATTTCCCAGGTTTCTCATTTAAATCATACTAGGTACCTTTTAAGTCCAAGTATGTATGTATGTATGTATGTATGTGTGTGTGTGTGTGTGTGTATGTATGCATGTATGCATGCATGCATGCATGCATGCATGCATGTATGTATGTATGTATCTTGGTCAGTCCTCAAATTTGACAAGTGCAATAAAATCATGATCATTGGTTATTTAAACTAAGCATATAAGAATTTCTATCCTGGTCATAATGCATCTAGTTTAAGAGAAATAAAACTTACATGCTAGAATTCAACCTAAACATGTTGTACTACAACTTTATTACTACTTAAATTTCTCATTATTTCTCAATTATGCTAAGTCATGGTTTCATCTAACATTCTCCATATATGTCCATTTAACCCATTAACACACTAAACATATTAACAAAATATGGAATTTATAAAGATAAATAAAGCTAAAATAAAAACCAATAAATTAACTTGGCTGTCAATTATTTAACTATATTCACTTAATAATATCATGACATTTAACCCAAAACTCTACCTAGTCGCAATCACATAGCTAATTCAACATTTAACCCAAAACTATTTTATCGGTCTATTGGCTAATAAAATTACTAACTCCATAATTACACATTCAATTTCATAATTAGTTTTTCCATGCGTAATAGGTCATTACATGTTTTTACTTACTTTCCATGTTTAACATAATTGAGAAAATAATACCATAACACTAACCATTCATTTATTTTTCAACTTAAAATCCTATAACTAGCTCAATTTGTTAAAGAAAAAAAATATAAATTCGGTAGTCATGTACCATTTAAGGTCAAATTTCAGTGTTTTTCCTCTATTATGCTCATTGGACCGATTGTCGGAGCCTTGCTAGAGATGCACCAATGCTGTCCACTTATAGCTAGAATCATCGGTAGCCACCTAGTGGTGTTCACGTGCTCCAACACCTCCCTATTTGATTAGAAATTGCCCTTGAACTGTCGGTTGCCTCCCTCTTCGTTCTGCTCGTGGTCGGAGAGTAAGAAGGAGCAGAGGTTAAATGAAAGATTGCCTCACCCTTGTGAACTCATCGGCGGTATTTGTGTTGTCATCTGTTGCCATGGATCACCGAAGAGGATGAGGAAAGCTTTCGCTTAAAAAGATGAATTGGTGAAAGGAGAAGGCGTTAGACGTCGTAGGTACTAGAGGGACCAGCAATTGGGAAACGATGGTGGCAAAACAGCCGTCGATGATGGAGCAATTGGCATGATGCCACCGATCGATGGGAAGTCCGGCCTACGTTCTCCTTTTCCCGATCCTCCCTCCCTCTTATCTCTTATTTTTCTTTTCTTTTTTTAATATTATTTCTTTAGTAAATTTATGGCCATGATGATTTCATCTAGAAAACTCCATGGACTTGTTTTCAATTGCCATTATTATTATTATTATTATTATTATTATTATTATTATTATTATTATTATTATTATTACATTTATTTATTTTAATATTTTATTTGTTACTAAAGGTATTTTAATTAAAAATACTAATTCATAAGCCTAAAAATGATGCTTACGCATATATTATCCTCAATAAATTAACCCTTGTAAATCAGTATCAAAAGTATTATTCGCATATTAAAAATATTCTCAGGCCACCCGAGTTTTGGGGCATTACATATTGGTCAAAAAATTATACCATATTTGATGTTGGCTGGATTTTTTGGAGCGTCTCTGGTTGATGCAATGCATGACAATGTGAATTTGGTGATTGTATTTGTAGAGAGATGGAAATCGAAGATACACTTTTCACGTTGTAGTTGGTGAAATGACCATCATGCTGTAAGATATTAAGATACTGATCGATATATCTATTGAAAGACATACAGTAACCGGTCATATGCAATATAATTGGAAAAATTCTTTGCCAATAACTTTTAGGAAAATTACCACTTGAGAATGTTATCAAATGAAATTCAATTAAAATGACATGGTTATAAAGAATTTTTTATTCTTTGCCGGCCGATGCTACTGAGTACCAAATTTAATACTTCACCCGTGCATGAATATTGTGTTGTATCGGTGGATTGTTGTGTTCGTCACAATCAAGCAATTATATCCAATTATATTATTTTTAATTAATGTTTGTCCATATTTATATGTTGTACTTATGAAATAAAACAACTAAAATTGAGATCTAAATAATAATTTATCTCATTTGAATTATAAAATAACTCCAACAAAAATAATAAAAATTTCAAAATTTTAAATACTAAAACAATTAATAATAACCAAAAAAGATAATAATTGCCACTTTTTACACAAATCACGTGTATTAGGGTAATAATTGATTTTACGAATTATATAATAAAAAATATTGATTACTTATTTTATATTATTATTACACAAACTTAAATTACAAAATATCATCGCGCATTATCATCACGCATGCTTAAATTAGATAATATTATTATACAATATTAGTACAAAATATGTTTACATTTTCATTAACACAAGCCCATAATTTTGAAATTACATTCTAATGAAAATAATATTTAAGTCATTCATTGTAGTATCACTTACAATAAAGGTTTTGCTCAACAAGAATCGTATCTCTAATTTTTAACTCAAATTTTCTCCACTAATTTTTATTACATCTTTTACAAATATCATAAAAAATTTCTCATATTTTCTTACATGATCACTATTCCAAATTTTTATTACAGATTTCAAATAAAATATTGGTATAATTGTCATGCAAAGCACATCCACCATCTTTGCTTCCATCATTGGATATCCTTTTATTATAATTTCTTGTAATATTTTACTTATTATAATAATATGATCGAATATTGTTATGCCATTTTCAATTTGCCATTTGTACATATCATTCCATTTTTTGGGTGATGATTTCCTTTGAAATATCACTCATCATGGCTCTTGCAGCTAAGTACGTGTACACCATCTATTGTATAAACTTAATAACAAAATTATATTACAAATTAAAATTTGTTATTTTTTTAATCATTATTTTATAAAGTTAAATTTATTCATATCATTTTACCAAAATTTTAAAATATTACGGTATAATAACATAACATTTTTGTTTAAAATTTTTTATATGAATTCATAAATAAATAAATAGACTGTAAGTGAAATAATACTTACCTTTAAGAATATGACAGTTGTGACTTTTTTATTTGCTCACTTTATACCTTAATTGATACATGTAATTTATCAAATCAAATAAAAATTAAATTTACTCTAATACAATACAATTTAAAATTAAATAAATAAAATTAAATAAAATTTCTTACCAGATAACGATAATAAAATTGAAAAAATTATCATAAAATTTCGTATAATAATGCACTAAAATTTATAACACAATATTTTCACTCTTCTCGTAATAACTCTCAAACACTGCAAATATTTTATAGTGGGTTTCGGATATTTTATTCAATGCCTTTCATCATTTGCTAGAAGAAAGGGAAAAAGCCTAATTTGCCAATTTTGCACCTGCTATTTGCGAAAATGCGATTCAATTATCGCTATTTACTGTCCACATTTCACTATTTAGTGGGCCCCATAAATCCATTTTCATAGCTTAACTTTGTGAAAATCAATATGCAATTTTAAGGTTCTAGTGGGCCCCATTCCTCCTTTTTGTAACTGTCTTTTGAAGTAACCATCCTGCCATTTTAGCCTAGTGGTGTACCTTGTTGAGCATTTTTGCAAGGAAGGGATGCAGCAATGAACTTCTATCAACTACTATGCGGTGGACCCCGCATCCAAATTTCGCATGGTTGTTTTGCTGAAATGTAAAACACCCTATAATCCTAATTACTTTTGAAAACACCCCACATTCCAAAATATGTTTTCCAAACACATTATTAATAAAAAAAAGTCCCTAGGAACTATAGATAATTACATGATTATTCTTACAAAATATTCAGCAAATCACCTCATCTTCAATATTTTGTATACTCAAATCGCAAAAAAAAAAAAACAAGAATAACCATTTGAATAAATCTTGAATAACGAAACGGTTTTGATCTCCTCTCACTTTATATACAATTATTTCCTTCCTTTACCACTAAGTAAGCCACGGGCCCATCCCTCACCTTTGCAAGGCCAAAAGTCACATTTTTCATATCCTATGCATTGCACGTATATATTATTGCATTTACCTTTGTTCATATTTTACAGGAAATTTAAAAGGCTTGATGACTTAAACATTTAACTTTGGAGGTTCTAACATGCGAAAAGTCATCCGTTTTAAGGGGCACTCAAATTTCAGGGGGTATTTCAGACTTTTGTAAAATTATTTATATTCAAATGTAATTAAAACCTATGAATAATGTAAAAATAATATGGTAACCCATAAAAAGGGTGTCAATAATGTTGTAAATTAATTTTAGATGGATAGAGAATGAAAAATCGATGAAAATGGTCAAAAATTGATAAAAATGGAGTTAAAATGTGAAAAATAGGAGAAAATTAAGATCAAAAGGCATTTTGGTCATTTTAACCTGAGGGATAGAACAACATGCCATCCCATCTATTGCTCAGCGAAGGATGGGCTTCCCATCCCTCATTTGATTTCAACAATATAAAGGCCATTTTCTGCAGTTTCTGGCCAAACTTCCATTGTTTTCAACTTTCAAGCTTCTGTATTCAGTTTTTTATTTTGTTTTCTCTTATCCGACATCTATGCCTACGAAATCCTATTAGCAAAGCTTTTTTGCCATTTCTACCTTTTTTCTTTTTATCTTTTTCAAGTAAGTAAAATTTAATTTTGTATTATTTTCTTTTTTTTCCTCTCTTAAGTAAGAATATAATTTAGGCTAGAAGACTTTAGTTTTAGGCACGATGGGTGCGAGTAATTGCTTTTGTATCTGTGTTCATTTTTATTCTTGTTGTTTAATTTAAAGATAATTAATACCTTATAGTCTAAGTAACATAGTGCAAATACCAAACCTTCTTTGCATAATATTGTAAATAATCAAAATACCTTGTATATGAGCACATGAAACTATAACATTCTGTTTGTTGGTAGAAAAGTAGATAATCTTCGAATTTTAAATACATTTTTTATGTTTTCTATTGCACCAAGCATGAATAACTCAAGTTTGTGATTGTCTATTAGCCTTAATGGCTTGTGGCTTATTGTGTCTTGTTCAAATGTAATTTTTTATGTAAGAAGGCAGTAACATTCCTAGGTGGAATGCTGCTGAATTTTTATCTTACTTTAATTGTTCTTATATAGCATGAAGTGTTGATAATAATGTTGTTTGGCAGCTCTGAGGGCCTGTGATTTGCCATTTTCATTTAAATATGTCTTTCATGCAGGGGGTAGTCACATTCCTAGTAGAAATACTGTCGAAATTTTGTCAAAATTTCTCAAAAAGCATAAAATTAAGTATCGTAGTCACATAGGCCTTGGGGGCCCACATGTCATTTAAATATTGCTTGTATATAAGGGGAAATCTCATTCCTAGCCGGAATGCTGCCTGAATTTTACTTAATTTCTTGTAAAGTGTGCAAGGCATTTTCATCTCATCTTTTATGCATGATTGTTAAAATTATATATGCATTTCTTGTGTAGATTATCTGTTGATATTTAATTTAATATAATCCTAACGCTTTCACTTGCTTGAAATTAAAAGTTAAACACGAACTAACATATAATATTTTTGTAGGATGCCTCATAGGATAACACGTCCCCAGCCATTTCAGCTAGTACCAGATTATATAACGGCTATATAGGCTAGGAGGTGCCGAGTCCTTAGGCAAGTCCAGTATAGGGCTAGTAAATTTATGTCCAGACAGTTCCTGAAAGATTTTAGATTGATTAAAGAGGTTGATAGACTATTAGCTAACGAGTTAGACCAACTTCTTCACATCAGCTTTTAAGATATATCTAGACATGACCCGAGAGGTTCTATTCACCCTAGAGTAAGGAAGGTATTAGTGGTTAGATACTCGAGAAGGGGTAATGAGGTTCAGAGTCTTGGGGATACCGTTCAGCATCACCAAACATAGGTTTGCTGAGGCCATAGCCCTTCCAAGTGGATCGCATATAGTTACATCACCCAAGATGATGGACAAGGAGAGATAAAGGGCTATGACATTGCCCATAGCAATTTATGACTCAGATAAAGTGAAAAGCACGATGTTGGCTCTTTAAATTTATAGATACCTACAGAGAGTCATGTCTACCTCTTACATTGGGTGTATTGGAAGCCCAGGCAATGTCAATTCGATAGATGTTACCATTTTATAGGGGATGCAGGAGGACCACCCCATAAATATCACACATGAGATTATCTCGACACTGGCCAACATAAGTACCACGTTAGGGACCCAAGTGTGTGTGGGAGGAGTCATCACCAAACTACTCATATCAGTCGGGTTTGAGAAGGATCATTTTTGAGATCCAATCCTAGAGAGTATACATATAGACTTGCATATGGCTATTACCATGACTATGGTAGTACACATAGATAGACAAAAGGGCTAGTACAGATTACTCACAATACTATAGACTCGAGAGGAGCTTGACCTTAATCCTATAGTCCCAGATACAGCGAATAAGGTTGATGATCAGGGTCAGGTGGTAGATAAGGCACTAGTAGAGCCTTAGATACCTCTAGAGTAGCCACCTCAGCAAGATGGATAGCCAGATGTGCCTTGCAAGATAGAGGAGGTGAAAAGGGCAGATATAGATCTTAATTATGCATTTGATGTTCAGTTTGATATACACGACCTCCTCAGTGATTTACCACTAACCCTGGTACATTTTAGATCTCCCATTAGACATCAAAGGTCATCGGCAGTGAGATTTTCTCCATACGAACATCCCAGAGCATTGTCATCTTTAGCTCCTCCACCTCGTGGACACCAAGGGGCATATACCTCGATTAAACCTCCACTATTAGTTCATTCCACCAAATGACATCTCTAGGAGGTTAACAGCCATAGAAGAGACATAGAAAGCTATTCTTACAGTAGTACAATCACTTCAGGCCTTACCAGCGGCTATCCAAACTTTTCAGATAGAGGTTTAGAGCCTCAGTATAGATATGCAGGATGCAGTGTGCATATTTGATAAGTCTTTATATGTGGTTGATGAGTCCATTACCTAGCTCAGAGATCAGAGTTCTTTCATTGATATCATAATTTCAAGAACCAGACAGGCTATGATCGAGATCGACGAGGAGTTGAAGAGGTACATCGGGTACCTGAAAGGAGACCTGATGAGATATTTATAAAGCCATTCTAGAGCAATTTGTGAGGTAGGATAGGGATCAGAGAGACTGATGGGGTGTTATAGCACATGTGTTGCAGCTAGTGACATCAGTGATACCAAGCTTTAGGTTTATATTTGAACAGGCAGAAGAGCAGCCACCTCTAGCACCTTGGGCCATAGCATCAACCCAACCTCCTAAATCGCTAGCTCATAGACCTCCATTAGGGCTAGTGTATCATAGAGCACCTGGATCAGGGGCCTCTCAGTGATCTCGTTATTTGTATTCAGTGAGTTTTTTAAAAAAAAAACTTATGTTGTATATAAATGGAGATGTATATTATATATACTATGCTATTATATTATTTTCATGTCTTATTTTCACTTATTATTCTTGAAAATAAAAAGAATGGGCAACAATAAAATGTCATGAAATTGATAAGATAATCAATAGATAACCAGTCCATGACAAGACATAGGTAATAAAGCAAGAACTAGAATAACAAAAAAGGAAAAAAATATCAAATTTAATAAGTAGTACACTTATATTCAATGCCTTTAATGATAGATGCTTTGAGCTTGTATCAGAGGGCATATATTTACTCATCCAAAATAGATGCACCAAAAAAAGAAGTGCGAATATTGGGGATCCATTCACCATGGGTTAAACCCACCTTCACCATTCATCAGAGCTAGGCATATTTCAATCTGAACACATCAGAAGTTATAAGACTGATGTTGATAAGAAAGAATTATTGAACAAGGATTGGATGCAAGAGGAGGATCAGCCACTCTTTTGATTACAATGGTTTTCCCTATATTAGGATAACCTACAGATTTATGACATCTCACAGATGCACACCTATCAGTAACCTCCCCAGTGGATAGACACATGCCTATTAGAAACTTCGCCAGTGAAATGCTACCATAAAAATGTAATCACATCTCATAATATTGATGGCCAATAGGTTAGATAAGAAGTACCATCGATCAAATATTAACGTAATCATCTTACTTGATGTTACAGGTCTTTTTCAGCCTCAGTCAAGTACAACAAGTCATCTCGAAGAGGCATACCCCAAGCATTGATCAAACCCAAATATAGTATTTTGATTCTGTATACCCTAAGCATTAACTAGATGTACAGAAAAAAATGGTGATTCTATATGCCCTAAGTGTTAATCAATCTTCTCCAAGCCATCTTAATTCTGCATGCCTCGGATGCTAATCATATGTATTTAAATATCTTGATTTTGCATACGCCAGATGCTAATCAGGTAAAAAATATTCTTTTTTGTTCCAATTCTATATGTTCCAAGCACTAATTAGACTTACCGCCTTCAATGGAGTTAGTCTTAAGTCTTGATTTTGCATGCCCTTGGAGCTAATCAAACAAAACCTTTTGTTATCTCAATTTTGCATACCCGAAATGCTAATTGAACAACTAAAAACTCACCGCCTTCAATGAAGTTATTCTTAAAACCCTAATTCTGCATACCTTAGGTGCTAATCAGGGATTCCAAGCAATAATTCATCCAAGAGATTCGCTGCCTTAAGTACGCATCTTTTCATTTTACTTTGAATTTTAGCTCACTTTGGCACCAGTGCACTAGCTCTCTAAAATTAGGGGCAGCTGTAGACACCTTAACCTAAGATAGCCTAGATTAGGGTTATTCGATGATGAAAAAATAGTATATTACTGGCAATAAGGTTCGGATCTCAAAGCTCTAATTGTAAATTTTCCATCTTTTTTTCAAGGAACTTTCATGATTTTCAAATATTTTCAAGTGTTTTAGCAAAGTGTGTATAAAAAGTTGGTTCTGGACATTCAATGGTGATAAACAACCTTTTATCGCCTAAGGAATGCCCACCTATGGACCCATATCCTGTGCAGTCTAAACTAGAGGTATTTTTGGAAAACCAGGGTTTAGTGATTAAGGATAGCTGCACCTCATGGAGGGATGCTCATCCCTCACTCAAAACCCATATTTTCCCAAGTTTTCAAAAAAGGACAGTTATTTTAAAAAGATTTTTCTCGATTTTCAGGGATTTAGGGAGCAGATTTGAAGGGTGTTTTTTTGAGTTTGATTTCAACAAAAACTCTTCCGTAAGTATTTAAACATAAATATAAGGTTTTAAAAAAGGGAGGAATCACTTTTTTTTGAAGGGCCACCATTAGAGAAAAAGAAGAGTTTCTTTCTCAGAAAAGAATAAGAGTTTCTTTCTCTCTTTAAGCTTTGGCTCTAGCAAACCTTTTTTGTTGAACACACACACACACACATAAAATGAATTTTCATATCTTCCTGAGATCAAGGATTATGTTTTGGAGCACGAGATCTAGACTATAGAATTCATAGGGTCATAATATCTTCTGAGGGTAATATTTTAGGCTTTTTTCCTACTTTCTTTCTCTAGATCATATTAAGGATGATCATTTAATTCTTTAATGCATATCTACATGTTTTAATGGTTTTGTTTGAATAACATGCATGCTTTATGGAGGTGTGTTTCATTTTTGAATTATTTAATTTGCTAGAGGCATATTAGGTCCTTTGAGATTCCTCCATTGTTAAATATATAAAGTTTGTTCTTTATGTTATAATTTCTATATTTTTATGATTTTAATATAGTTAATGCATAATTATATGTTTCTGGCATGATTTAACATGTTTTGTAGCTTAAATATTGCATGTGTAGGGATAGGTATCCCTCGTCTCAAGGATGGGACATCTCAATCCTTTCTCCTTGTCCATCCATCAACCTCTCATGTGGTCGTCCCTAGCAACTTTGGCTATCCTGGGTATTTTAAAGCATTATATCATATGTTCTAAGCCTTTTATGTATTTTTGCATCATTTGTTTGTCTAATATAATATTTATGCATAATTTGCCATATTTTCATTTTTGTACAGTATGTTTTTGTGTTTGAAATTATTTTATATGTGTAAATAATTTTGTGATTATTTTTGTAATTTTTTTATATACTAACTTATTTACTTTGTATATTGTTGTTTTTTTTAGCAATTGGTACATTTATGGTTTAAAGGATTTATGATCCTTTTTGCATGGAAAATCATGTTTCCCCTACTAGTCCTTGATTCCTTGGTGATGCTAATTGCCATATTTCATTCACTTATTATGGTTTTTGCATTGCCATCTTTCTAATGGCTTTTAATTTATTAGGATCTACTTCTATACCTCTCTGGCTCACCACGTGGCCTAAATATTTGCCCGAGATGATCCTAAAAATGCACTTTTTAGGGTTGAGGCGAAGATTATACTTGCTGATCCTCTGAAAGAACTCTTCAAGTGCTTCAAAATGTCCTTCACGAGTAATTGACTTGATCATCATGTCATCCACATACACCTCTACTTCTTTATGGATTAAGTCATCTAAAATCTTAATGGCCATCCTTTGTAGGTAGCACATGTATTTTTAAGTCCAAAAGGTATGATCCAATAAGCATATATCCCTTACTCTATTATGAAAGTTGTTCTGATCCTATCCACTATCTTGTTTAAAATTTGATTATACCAAGCATATACATCCATAAAGTTGTGCACGGCACAAGCGGCTGCGCTATCAACCAGAACATCTATGTGAGATAATGCAAAATCATCCTTAAGGCAAGCTTTATTCAGATCCCTATAATCTACACAGACCCTGACTCTTTCATCTTTTTTTTCCATAGGGACTACATTTTCCAACCATATGGGGTACTATACTTTGACCAAGAACTTAGCCTTTATTTGCTTTCTGATCTCATCTTTAACCTTCTCATCCCACTCTGGCCTAAGCTCCCCAAGCTTATGCTTGAATGGTTTATATCCCAGGTATGTTAAAATGATGTATTTGATAACTTTCTAATCCATTCCTAGTATGTCTTCAAAGGTCCAGGCAAAGACTTTCATATTTTTTTCAATATTCTCTCAAATTTTTCCCTCTTCAGAAGTTATGTCTTATGCTAGTAAAATTTCTTTTGGATTATCTTTAGTTTTAAGATTAAATGAACATGTGTTTGTTGAGTTAATGTCAACTATGAATGCTTTATAATCATGATCATGCATATTGAAATCAAAAGAAACATCACACAAGTAAGCAAAATTGTTCATCTCATTAATGTAATCAAAAGAGAAAACATTATTCTTATAAAAAAGTTCAAGAACATAAACAACATCAATAAAAATATCTTATTCAATCTTGTCAGCATCAGATGCCTCTCTCATCTCTAGATTGGATTTGGATGATTCATTAGCTTCCATCTTCCCTTTGTTTTCAACTAAATAGCAAGCTTCTTCTCTGCCAGGACTTCCTATAGCGCTTCTTTATCCCATGCTAAATGGTGTAACATGATCTCTTCATCCTAAAAATCCTCAATTGGCTTGATGATTCCCTTTTCCTAGTCAAAAATATCATTACAGAGCTTAAATTCAGGCACTAGCTCACCTAAAAATGAACAATCAGCCTAAAAATGAACTTTTATAAAGTGAAAGGATTAAACTATAATTTTGCATGAAAAATTTAAAATAAGGACCAATTCGTAATTTTGTAATCCAATAATTGAATGTAGAGTAAAAATAATTAAACTAGTGGCAATTTTGTAATTAAAGTGTAAAAAAGGTAATTTTATAATTAAATGTAAAAGTAATGACTAAATTGAAAAGTTTACCAAAGTAATGATATTAATTTGTATTGACATGTTAAGAACATTGATAATTGTATTTTTAATAAAAATTTAATAAATTTTACATAATTAATCCAATTATTCTTGTCTGAAAAATGCTTCGATTTATAGTCACCACTGAACATATTTAATACTCAGCAAGTAGTGTTTGTTGCGTGTAGATTCTAAAGAATATTTGAAGCAATAGTACATAGAGGAGCAAATTTTGAAGAAAAGGAGATAGTTAAGAATTATTTTTGTATTGGCATACACACACACACACACATATATATAGTTAAACTAGAAGTAAAGAATTGATTTGTAATAGAACAGTATTTGTATTTATGTAAATATGTATATTGACATGAAGTGGAATTGAATGGGTGAATTTTGTTATGAGATTGGACGAATGATGTATGTATATTCTGTTATAAATTGTTATGCCTCTGAAGGGTTGTGAATTGTTTGCTTTTCAGGTTAGGTAGGCAAGTTTTTAATGCTTCATATTGCCAAAATTTTATTAAATAAATAGTAAATTGGACAGTAATAGGCCAATCGGCAATTTTGATTTGAAATCTTTAGTAATGAGAAGAATGTGTGATTAAGGGATTAATTTAGATTTAGTATTTGATTTTAACGAAAAATGTTTTTTGGCTTAATCGCTTAAATTCGTAGGATCATTATAGTAATGGTGTTACAACCTTGACTTCCTTCTCTTCCTCTACTTCTTTCTCATGCTCACTAGCTGAGCTTCAGATATCAATAGGCACTAAAGGCCCTTCATCCTCACTTTCTGTGGGAGTATCCCAATAGTCAATGATATAAACTGGCCGATTTTCCTTAACTAGCTCTGTTATTTTCGGGGTGGAGCGAGTAACGGCCAAGTACTTGTTCCCATACACATCTTGCATCACATACCACTCAGGCAGGCTTGACCCAATCATGTACACTAGAGGGGGCACGGGTTATAACCTCCCTTTTTCTTTTTATCCCTCTTTTCTAGATCTGAGATATGTTTGCTATCTAT